>JAACNH010001127.1:0-100127 GCA_019447015.1 Hymenochirus boettgeri
CACCCTACTATAACTCACATTGCAGCCATTATATTCTAAAAAGATTCGGGGGGCGTGGCTTGCATGGAGAGCCGAGCGGTAGCAAACTAAGAGAGCTCCGCTTACTCTCTGCTTACCAACCGTGACCACCGCTACGGACAGGGACCTAAACACGCTCTACAGCTAGACCGAACCCTCCGGAACAAAATGACTAGAGGGGGAGCCGCAAGAAACAAAAATAAACCGAACAAACTCACGTGTTACTTCCCGGCCGGATCACAGCAGTCCAGGCAGAACAAAGATGGCGCCGACACAGAAAACACGCTGCTGGAGATGGAGGATGATCCGGACTCCCAGACAGCTCTGACACCTAAAAAAACAAAAGAAGACTCAAAGGTTAGTCTGAATCTAAATAAAATACAAAGCCCTCAAAGCACACCAACAAAAGAGGACCCACACACCACAGTTATGGGCACAACAAACAAAAATAACTCAATAGACAGGGCTGAACTGGAGAATAACACACAGAGGGACTCCCCTCTGAACTCCCAACATGAAGGGGAAACCCAATACACAAACGAATGTTTCAATACATTCCCAGGAATCGATCAGCCCATAACCCTCACTATTCTGAAAGAACTGTTTGTATCACAACACAAAGCCCTAATAACTGACTTTTCCTCACTGATAAAAGATGTTAAAGCTGACATAGTATCTATTGGGGAAAGAACAAACTACATAGAGAATAAATTCGGCGAATACGTACAATCCTATAATGACCTGGTGGATTCACATACTAATCTCTTAGACACTGTGTCTAACCTGCAAAACAAAATCACAGACCTTGAAAATAGATCCCGTAGAAATAACCTGAAAATAAGGGGGATCCCTGAATCTGTACGAAACGACCAGCTAATGAGCTACACACAAGAATTGTTTAAATCCTTGCTGCCCGAAGCAGCTGAGATCGACCTGGTAGTCGATCGCATACACAGGCTGCCTAAATCCAAAACAGCCCCCTACAGTGCACCCCGGGATACCATACTCAGAATGCACTTCTTCCAGATAAAAGACAAACTGGTCAAGGAAATGAGGTACTCTAAATCCTTACCACAAAAATATCAAAATCTACAATTTCTGGCTGACCTGGCGCCAACAACCATACTAAAGAGGAAACAATTCTCTGAAATAACAAATATTCTAAGGTCAAGGAAGATAAGATACGCCTGGGGTTTCCCTCTTCGTCTTAATATCTTCTACGGAGACTCACAACACACTGTAACATCATTGGATGAAGCAAAAACCTTATTAAAAAAATGGGGAATATGGAGATCTGTCTCCAACATACCTGACACTTCCCCTCACCACAGCACCTCACCAAAAAAACTAACCAAGGATTGGATACATGGAAGCACATCCTCCGAAAAACCAGAAAGATTAACATAGATAAAAACTAGAAAATAACAAAAGAAATAAAACTATCCTACTGAAGACACTCCCACTGAATTGGCTAACCCTGGGAAAACCCAAAAACTAAAAGACGAGGAGAGGGGAAGAAGGAGGGGGAGGAGATCAGGAGACACAAAGTCCATCATTAAACTCCCCTTCATACCATCTCATGTACCAAATGTAATAACCTTAAACAACTGGAGTTGCTGGTCGCTTTAATGTGATGGGGGGAGGAAGGTTTTTTTTTTTTTTCTTTCTCTCCCCTCATTATGCAAACTACAAAGCAAGTAGTCATTGTCTGTCAGAGGAGCCAGTGGTGGATCACTCTGCAGTTAAGTTCTCTCTTCTCTACTGGTAGATATGGGTAAAACATTTCTAGTTTACCTCCTGTACTTCACTTAATGATTTAAAAGCAAAGTTCACTTTTCCAGTGAACTAACCATTAAACATGGCTAGCTGTAGTGCATATTACTTTTGGTAAGGAGAGTTGACACAAGCTCTATCACTTGTGTATAGCACTTCTAGTAAAGACCAGTAAGAGATTGCTACAGTGAGAAAAGAAAGGTTTACTTACTTGCACCCTAGTACAAATGAATAGCTGACTCAGAGCAATAAAGGTTAAGAACAGCAGACCGTAAATTATTTAATCGTAAAGCACTGCTCTTCCTCCCTTTCTCTCCCCTCATTATGCAAACTACAAAGCAAACTAGTGAAAGTATCGCTTGATGTACAAAGAAAAGTAGTGAATGTGTTACTTAATGTGCCTTAAAAATGCTGGGGGGGGGGGGGGGGGGGGAGGGGGAAAGGAGGCTGTTGTTTTTGTGTTCTTTTCCCCTCCTTTCCCTAAAAATATTTTATAGATTCTACCTAACCCCATACGAAATATCCAAATGGTCTCGAACATACTCCCCCCAATGTTGGAGGAATTCTGCTATATCTATAATGGGCATTTTAAAGGGCATGTCCACCCTTAAAAACTAATATTTAACATACTATTGTCCCCACTGTGTAGTGTTAAAAAATCCTTACCTTTCTCCTCTGCTCCCTATGGTTCTCCTGCAGTGCTTGTTCAAAGTTTCAGAAAGTGTAGAGTAGGAGCTGTCTCCGTGTGCCCGTCCCTGCTGCTTCCTTGTCCTTTCAGGTCCCTTCATGGCTGCCTCATCCTCCAGATTTAAACCCCTTTTCTGTAGTGTAGGGTACCCCAGCCCACCCCCAACCACCATGTTAACTTTTTAAATCAAGACCCAGAAACAGACTTACCACACCACGTCCCATCAGCTCTGCATAGCCGGAAGCCGCGTCTGTGATTGGACAAATAATAACTGAGATACTCACTGATAGTTGCCAAAGAATTGTTCACATTTATTCACCCATAGTGAAAGATAAAAAGACAACGCTTCAGGGAGTACTTTTTTGGGGGGGGGGGGGGGTACTTCCTCATATTTAATAAGAGGTGGCAATGTTTTGCCTTCGCTATAAAAGTAGATGCAACCAGTCTGATGTTATCTAAATGTAGTAGATGAAAAGCTTTAATTTTGCTGTATATTAAAACACAGCACATAAGCCACATAATGTACTTTAGCGCAACTATAGAGAAAACTATTAAGAGAAACTCTCAATATTATATACTTAATTACAGTAGACAGTACATTATCTACTATATATTTTATGATAAGGGGTGCTTTATTTAGTATAACATTCACAAACAGACAAACTACTGGCACACTGACTATCGGCTATTGTTTACAGCAGAGGTAGATTAAAGGGTTAATTTAGTCAACAAGGAGTTTCATGATGTGAATTACACCACCATAGGCAAGTCTTTAATAATATGCCATATTTAGAAAGTAGAGGAACTCTTTATGATTGTTACAACTACATTGCAGTGAAAAGCATAAATACAGCATTTGTTTTTAATCAAAAAAGCCATAACATTTGGCATAACTTTGGTTCAAAGCCAGAAAATATCCTGCCCCCTCTCATATTCCTAGATCTAGCCATGGGCCAGGCCCTGACTTATTAAGAGGGTGGGGCCTACAATCAGCTGGCAATTGTAACTAGTTAATTCAGTGTACCCCCAGGGGTGAGGACCCACATTTTGGGTTCTTACCATTGGTAAATTAAATGGTGGCAATTGGGAAGGGGTGTTTTGTTAAAAATAATTGCTCTTTAAGCTCAATTAACAGCAGAAATGAAAAGCCCTGTAAGCTTAAGGTGCCCACACACTTGTTACATTTTACCTTTACGACTGACGTTACAGGTGTAGTTTAGATCGTGAAGTGGGCAACGATGTTAAAACATTCTCCGCTAAATCATTTCACAACTAATCAAAGGCAATACACTTAAAGGGCAACTGTGGTCTCAAAGCAAGTTAGGGTTAAATGAAAGCCTGCAGTATTTCAATTAATATAAGCTGACAATCACATCTCTGGCTTGAGCTTGTGAAAAATTACATTGGGGTGAATGTTCAAACTTCCTGCTTCCACTAGGTTGAAGACACACCAGACCTCGTCCCGCCCATCCGCCCTGGGGGAGACATGCTCAGTTAAAGGGCATGTCCACCCCCAAAACTAAATCCCCCAACTACTGGCCCCACCATGTAGTGTAGTTTAATCCTTACCTAACATCCCAGCTCCATAGGGTTCTGCTGTAGTCCCCCCCCCCCCCCAAGTCCCAAAAACTGCCCACCAGGAGGATAGCAGAGTCCAAACAGGACTCTGCCTCCTACCTGGCCTCGGGAGAAGTTTGGCATGCGTACTGCAGCCCTCTCCCCTCCCCCTCCCTCTCCGGATTCCCTCCCCCTAGCATTTATCCCCTTTAATATAGCCTCCCCTGGTCCCCAGCCCCAACCGCATAATTTTTATTAATAAAGCTCCCAAACTCTTACTACCTCTCCTCTTTCCTCTGAGGGTGAGCTGCCGGCAGCCGCCGTCGCCTGATTGGCTGCCGCTCAGCCAATCACAGATGCGGCTGCCGGTCCCGCCCCTCTGCTTGCATTTTCTCGCAAGCAGAGGGCCGGGAGCGTGGCGGAGGAAAGAGGGGAGGTAAGTAAGAGTTTGGGGAGCTTTCTTAAAATAAAAATTATGCGGTTGGGGCTGGGGGACCAGGGGGAAGGCTATATTAAAAATGAGATTTAAGGGTGGACATACCCTTTAAGACTTAATGCTGGGAAAATCAGAAAGTACCTGGGGGGGGGGGGGGAATTACAGTTGAGAAGGGGAGCCTATTAATGCAGGCAAGAAACTGGTCACAAGGCTGAAAAAGTGTTCAAGCAGAGAGTAACATACTGAACCTTTCCAGCAATAACTTCACAAATTTTATCTAGAGATGTGATTTAGCTTTATTTTGAAGGTGCAATGGAAGGCTTTATATATAATCCTTACTAGTTTGAAAGAATTTGAGACCCCAGTTACCCTTTAATTCCGTTTCTCTGACCCTCCTTTGCCAACTGCCAATCCTTTTGAATCTTCCTATGGCACCACTATATGTAAAAACAGTATCCTTCTATGATAACTCTTTTATCACTGCATGGCCAATTGGTTCAACATTATTATCCTGCAGAGAAAGAAAACTTTGTCTGATGCTCAGAGTTTATCAGTGTGAACTGCACAAACAGATTGGGTGTTTCTAGTTTTAAGCAGCGATTTTGTCTTTGTCAGCACTCACTGGGCATTTCTAGCCATCATTTTATATATCAGGATATTTGTGTAGTGTAACCTGCTTACATTGTTTGGGGTACTTGTAAATATCCTACCCTCCAACATTCACTTTTAACTAGGTTAATTAATGAGAAATGCATTGCACAGAGCTGTGTGATGATCAGATACACATAATTACCCTTCACCTGCAGATATGCAAGTTGTGGGTTTTATAAGTGTACCTATTAAGGGTGAAATATTGGAGGGTATGTTTACAAGTGTACCTGCTAAAGAGCTAATGATGACATATAGTTACCAGATAATGAATGTTTGGAGAATACTCTTAAATAGACTAATTACGGTAGTAAGGCTGCATTGGTTGTAAACTGATTGCATTTAAACTGCAATAATTCTTATTTTGCCTTACAGCATGTTTTTTCTGATTAACCTAATGCACTCCAAAAAATAAACCCCTACCAATCAGTACTTGCTCCCTACTATTAGAAAAAGCTAGTATTGTAGTTCAACTACCTCTGCAGTATTGCAGCTTATCCCGCTGCAGAGAAAAACACACTTGGACTTTACATTTAATAAATACAAAGGCAACCCAGTGACTTGTAGTACTTGGTTTTGCCAACAAAATAACTGCCTAATCAAGACTGTACATAACCTATTTAGATAGCCAAGCTAGCATTAGACTTGCAAGTTACATGTCTTGATAAAACATGTTGTGCATGTAAAGCTGCTGAATCAAAAGTATGCTCCACTAAGCAACACTTCATGTACAGTATATTGTCTCCTAAACACACCCCTATAAATTATTATTCCAAGATTCAAGAACCAACTGGATTTAAGATTTGTTCTAGACCAATTAGATTGTAGGTGTTTATACAAGAAAAAGCAAGAATTCTTCATAAGATCCTACTTTTTTTCAGCAGCTATACAGGCAGTTTGTGCCATTGTTCTTAGGTATGAAATCTGTAAGGTTATGGTTGCTTGCCTACATTGCATGGTTGGGCTGTCAGAATTGACAGGCTTCAGATTTGGAAGAACTTCGGATCATTTCTATAAAGCTGCAGTATACAAAATAAAACGTGTTATTTTCCGGAATTTTAGCTTCAAGTCCAACAGTCTCTTTAAAGGATAAGTATGCTGTAATACCAAGTTTAAGTTTAATTTGAAGCAGCAGCTTTAAAAAAAAAACACCTTTTTTTCTTCTATGTCCCTCTTGAGCCTACCTATCCTGATGTAAAGTTGATGACATCTTGCATCTGCATTGTAGACTGTTTAGTTCTGCCCCTCCGAGACTTCCTGTATCTGCTCCTTCCTTTGCCTCCAAAAGCACTGTCCATTTGCGTACGTGACGTCGCTGCTCACGCGACGTGATGTCAGTACATGCACGGACATGCACGCACGTGACGCTGCTGAAGCGCTCCACAATGACATTATGTGTGCAGCATTAGTTGTTGCAATTGGTTTAAGAGAATAAGAATTGCATTTGTTTTTTTGTGATAAAATATAAATGTAATTTATTTCATACATTTAAATTTCCTGTGCAGTATATGATATAAGGGTAAATGTAAACAATATGTTCTTTATAAATACTTGCCATCTTTAAAAGGTAAAAAATGTAAAAATTATTTATTTAGTTATGGTTGTGTTTTGTTTTGTTTTTTGTTTTTTTTGTTTTTGTTTTTTAGTATGGCAGACAAGAACAGTGTGAAATGTACCTTCTCTGCTCCTGGGCATAGCACAACACTCCTACAAGGACTTACTGCATTGCGTGCTCAGGGCCAGCTGCTTGACGTAATGCTTACAATTAACAGTAAAGCATTTCATGTTCACAAAGTGGTCCTTGCAGCCTGCAGTGACTACTTCAGGTGAGGTGAACATTAAAATTATCACCACTTTAGTTTGAGTGAGGTTTCAACTTAAAACCTCTCAAACATTTTAATGTGATAATGAAAAAAAAATTAAACATGTATATGATCCTTACAAGGTAAGATTAAGGTATACATTATTGTGCACATATAGTTCTATTGCTTACTTGTATAAACTTGAAAGTGTTTGCTGGCGATAAAGGAGTAATCTAGGAGCCTGTACTGGTGCTTTAAGTTTACTAGTTTATTAAATATGTAGCATTAAAATCACGAATGTGACTGCTGAGCTTGCATCGGCAATCCCATCAAGATTTGTACTCCCCACTTAAGGCAGTTACACATACGCGATTCATGCAACCGACCTGTTGCTGATTGCGCATTTGTGGCCCGTTGGTTGGGCGTCTTTTGTTAATCCACTGGGTCGAACCACCAATGACACCCAATCAACGGCAGCACGTGTGGTTATCAGCCAGAGCTGACATCTGCTAGTTCAATCTCTTGTGTGTACTTAATAGTAGCTTAATTGTGTCAGGTGCCAAGGAAGCTGATCTGCACATGTGTGCCTTCTACCCCCACTTGCAGATGGGGAAAGGGGTGCTGCACATTTCATAAAAGTTAATGGGGAAACTAAAGGTAAAACATTTCATATTTTTTAATTTATAATTTGAGAACCATGGAGCAATTTTTATTCATTAGTTATAGTTTCTTCTTCTGGGAAAGTTATGTATGTTGCTTTAAAGGGCATGTCCACCCCCAAAACTTTAATTCCCCCCACTAATGGCCCCCCCATGTAGTGTAATAAAATCCTTACCTCACATCCCAGCACTATATGGTTCTCCTGTAGTCCCCCCACAAAGTCCCAAAAACTGCCAACCAGGAGGATAGCAGCGTCCATATAGGACTCTGCCTCCTGTCTCCCTCCGGGAGAAGTTTGGCATGTGCGCTGCAGCCATTCTCCCCCTCCCTCTCCCTCCTGTTTTGGACTCCCACCCCCTAGCTACAAATCCATTTTATATAGTGTATTAGTGCCCCAGCCCCAACCGCTGTATTTTTATGTAAGAAACTTCCCCGATCTTTACTTACCTTTCCTCCGCCACTCAGATCTACCGGCAGCCGCGTCTGTGATTGGCTGCCTCTCAGCCAATCACAGATGCGGCTACTGGGCCTGCCCCTTTGCTTGCATTTTCACGCAAGCAGAGGGCTGGGCAGTGCGGCGGAGGAAAGAGGGAAGGTAAGTAATGTTTGGGGAAGTTTCTTACATTAAAAATATAGCGGTTGGGGCTGGGGGACTAAGCCCTACACGATATAAAAAATTTAAAAAGAAGGGTGTACATACCCTTTAATTTATTTTTAAAATATTTTTATAAGAATGGAGACGTGTATCTAGTTTCTTAACTTGGGATTTCTGCTTTTGAGTTCTTTAAATCAAGTAATATCTATCTTACTACTTCCCTGGTTTTCTAGAAACCACTATAGAAGTTGTTTTGAATGAGAACCTTCACAAGTTCTCTTAAAGCAGACAGTAAAGTATTGGGGATATGTTACTTTTCGTTCAGGTGTTCTCTAGTGATTTATGTGGTTAAAGGGCATGTCCACCCCCAAATTTCCCCCCACCACTGGCCCCATTCTGTAGTAAATAATAATCCTTACCTTACATCCCAGCTCCAAATGGTTCTCCTGTAGTCCCCCCCCAAAAGTCCCAAAAACTGCCAACCAGGAGGATAGCAGAGTTCATATAGGACTCAGACTCCTGTCTCCCCTCCCTGGGAGAAGTTTGGCATGCGCACTGCAGCCATTCTCCCCCTCCCGTTTTGGACTCCCACCCCCTAGCTCAAAATCCATTTTATATAGTGTAGGGCTTAGTCCCCCAGCCCCCACCGCTATATTTTTAAGGTAAGAAACTTCCCTGATCTTTACTTACCTTCCCTCTTCCCTCCGCCGTTCAGATCTACCGGCAGCTGCGTCCGTGATTACCTGCCTCTCAGCCAATCACAGACACCTCTGACGGTCCCGCCCCTCTACTTGCATTTTCACGCAAGCAGAGGGCCGGGCAGTGCGGTGGAGGGAAGGTAAGTAATGTTTGGGGAAGTTTCTCACATTAAATATATAGTGGTTGGGGCTGCGGGACTAAGCCCTACACTATATAAAAATTTAAAAGAAGGGTGGACATAGCCTTTAACTATACATTACCATACAGGCATATTTTGGACCATTTTACATTTTGATTTAGACTTACAATAAAATAAATGTTCACTTTTAAATAAACCAGTTTACTGTTAATCAAACATTTTTTTTAATTCTTTGTTATTGCAATATCATCAAACAAAAATTTATAAAAATGCAACAGATAGTTTGACTGAAATTTCCTGACCTGACCAATCAAGTTATAGTCTATTCTACACTTTGCCAATTACTTTTGGTTGATTGAATGCAAAAAAGGAATCTCTTTTGAAGCAATTTGATTGAAAGAATTACTTTTACTGATTAATTGAATTTAAAAATTGGCTTGTGTATAGCTACCCTTAACCTCTGGGAGATATTTTATGTTCATATTTTATTTGTACAATAATAAATAAAGGGTATGTCCACCCCGAAAATAAAAATTGGCATACTGGTATAGCACACCCCCCTGGAAGGATATCTTGTTTAAAAAGCACTTGCTTTACTTGTGGTTTAAAATTTTGGGTGTTGCTCTTTCTGTGTGTCAGAATGGGAATGCCATTTAAAAAAAACAAAAAATCTGTATATAATATTGTATTCATACAAGTACAATCTAAAAGCAGTGTTTCTCCATCTTCTTATCCTTGTCGAACACTTGAATCATTTTTCATATCTGGAGGAACCCTTAAAACAACTAAGCGCATATCTCCACAGACAGAAACATGCAGAAACATATTGCTGGAAATTGCACCGCACACATGTTAGGGAATACAAAAAAGAAGACCTAATTACCAGTCTTCACTTACATGTATAGAAACATGGAGCAGACGTTCCAGGGGATTTATGTCTGTGTCAGGTATGACACAGTTTGGAAGCTGAGGTAGAGAGTCTAAGGGGGCAGCTCTTACCGTGTGACAGACGGGCTAATCTGGGGGGACAGCAGGCACTGTCTGGGGCTAGTATAGAGGTGGGTGGAAGTTGGAAAAGGAAGGTTGAGGGGGAGGTAGTTTTTTTAGGGATACTAGGGGAAGTGGGGGACAGAAGGGTAGGGTTGCTTCTTCCCAGATTGCCCATCCCAACACATTTGCCGCCTTAGGTGATGAAGAGGAGGAGGACAGCTCAGAATTAGCATGTATGGAGCGGGCTAATCCCTTGAGCACCCAGGGGACTGCCATCTCTAATACAAGGGAGGAGTAACTTAGGATCAGGAATGCTTGGCAGGTAGAAGTGGAAGGGGACTCCATTATAAAGATGGTAGATAGTGTAATCTGCCGCCAAGACCCTGCATGCCGAACTGTGTGTTGCCTGCCTGGTGCTAGGGTTAGGCATGTGGTGGATCGTGTAGACAGATTATTGGGTGGGGCCGGGTGTGACCTGGCAGTCTTGGTTCACATTGGTGGTGGAGGAGGTGAGGTGCTAGGGGCCAAGTTAAAGAAAAAAAGAAGTAGTGGACATAGAATGGGCACACCACCAAAGTATAAGTTCAAAGTAAAAACTCCTTTATTATAATAAACAAAACGGGAGTAAGAGAATACAAAAGGAATCCGTATCAGGCTGAGGCCAGAGGTGGCCTTCAAAAAAATGTTTCAGCAAACAACAACAAGTAAAAAATACCCTAATAATGTGTGGAGAATGCTAATGAAACATCGCAATTAATAAAAAACCAGTGAATTTTAAGTGTGGAGTTGTATGGCACCGAAAAATCTTGGTGTGGTGGAGCAATGCAGTATTATATTATTAAGCTGACATAACTTGACATGAAAACTTATTGTTCGTTGTGTATAGCAGCACAAACAGGAGAAGCACTATTAAATACAACTTGAAAGAGTAGCTGCTACTGTCCATTCATTTTAGTGAATATTGGCTTTCTTTTGATGGGAGCCTTCAACATGAGTGGGTGCTACGGTGTTCAAGGGCTCTATTAAAAATGTTTTAATTGCAATTTGGTGTATAACCTGGTGTTCTGAGCACATATAACGGATTTAATTATATTGACATTACTGCAGGCATGTAATCCCTGTTAAAGGAAGTTTCAGTGCAAATACATGTAAATTTCAAAAAAGAAAAGAGCAATTATTTTGGCATCCCATGACTTTAATCTGCCAATTCATGCATGTTATGTCTGTGTATAAATAAGCAACCGAATAAACTGACTCCCTGTTTGACGGATCCCTAATAAAGAAGCCGTTATGGCCTTGGCACTTAGACCCAGCGCCATGGGTTGCGATTCATTTGCTCAGTAGAGATCTGAGCACTTTTGACCCTCCAACAGCCAATCAAGCAGAAATAACTGTTAGGAACATTCCAAGATGTGGATGATGCACATATCCTGACTGAAGAAGAAGGACATGTTAGAACCTGAAATGACAGTCTCACTAATGTCAACAGCAGGACACAAAGGGTATGAAAACTGAGATAACTAAGAAGGCATTACACAAACTAACAATTATAACAAATATCATTTCCACTGAACTGTCCCTTTAAGTCTCTGTTTGGAATTTTAGAAAAAGACTGCCTTGTTTTTTTTTTTCCTGATTCATACATGTCTGTGTGAGTGCGCAGTATCTTCACAGCATCATAAAACGAGAGACTCTGCAAGATTTAAACAAATAGGTGTCACTGGGTGGAACATACCAGAGCATTTGGCACAATTTTGGTCCATCATTAGATCAGTCAGACATTACTGTACAGTATAATATTTTTGCTGTTTTGGAGCGATTTTTATGCAGATTTTAAAATTTGCAACTTCAGATTAATCTGCAGACTAGTGATCTGGAAATCCTACAGCTTGGAGAATGGTAGAAATTGATAAAGGATAACTTTCAAAACTCATACCAACGTTTTGCAATCTTGTACCATTGTTTAGTTTTATTTATAGTATGGGTGGATAATTCTCTTGAGGAGTGTCTGTGCAAGTGGAGGGCGAAACTAGTCTACCTCAAAAAGGGTAGCAACAAAACCACAACAAAAACAGAATGTCCAAAGAATTAGCCACAGTCGAGCCCCTTGTTGATCCGCTTAAGATCTTTGGGTCTAGTCATACTATCTTGTCCATAAGATCAGGCTATAGCGCCATTGATCAATGATTATTTTAGATCCTAGACTTATATACTAAAACATGGGATACTCAAACCCCGTCAAAATAACCAATTTTCAGCATGGGGGGGGGGGTTAAGTGAGGGATTTTTTATAAGATTTACTCATGTGGTCCGGGTGCTTTAAGCTTCAAACCCTCAGGTGTACAAGACACAACAGGAGCGCTGCAGGGGATAAACACTATGTTCCAGTAGGATGCAAATGATAACTCACCACCTGCCTCTGAAGCCCACGTGCAGACCGCCCCAGTGCCCGTCGCAAGACCCACAAATATGCTACCCAACCAAAAATCACACCCGGGTATGTCACACTGGAAAACATGCTTCGGAGTCTGTTTCTCTTCAAGGTAGTATTTATTGAACCAGATCCAAGGTCCTTAATCATAAGCAAAGATCTAAACAACTTCACTTCAAACGTTTAAATAGGTAAGTATTACTTATTTCATCAGCTGCATTCACTAAAACCCTGTCTTCTGAGAAGTTAGTCCCTATTCTGTCTCTGTGCTTCCTTCTCTTTGGCAGAGGAGCCAGTGGTGGATCACTCTGCAGGTAAGTTCTCTCTTCTCTACTGGTACATATGGGACAACATTTCTAGTTTACCTCCTGTACTTCACTTAACTTGTATCGCAAACAGGTTGTGAAAGGTTTAATAAGTGTTTGTTTTTCTCTCTCTTCCTGGCTCTTGTTGCTAATTGGTGTGGGGGCTGTGGCCTATTAGTTAAATAGGATTCACATTTGTTGGACCTGTGGTTTTGAAACAAACCTAAGTGGAATGTGTACAAAGTCCCCTTTTTCTAAAGGACTTTGCTCTCAAGGACATAGAAAAAGAAGGACTTGAAACAAAAGGGCAATTAAACAAGGTTGGTGTGTCACCTGTGCTGGTGTTGTGTATTAGAAGGAGCAGTTTGTCGGTACCATGCAATGTGTATCCTGCCACATGTATAGGAACCTGGAGCAAATGTTACCAGGGACCTATGCTGTGTTAGGTGAAAGTGGGTTGCCCTGTTTGGAAGTTGAGGTGGAGAGTCTAATTGCCTCGTCATCATATATTTTCATACAATTTGCCCGACAAAACAGCCCATCGTGGACCTTCGTGGGAAAGAAGCTTTAAGGATCTTCTAAGACCAACGATCCATGACTGTTCTTGGCCTTTTTCCCAAATCAGCATGGCGGATTCGTTCTGCCGATTGTAAATTTGTTGTACACTAGTCGGCAGATTATCGGTAGAGTGTAATGGAAGATTGAATGAATACACATGGTGTAACATTTCGAATCATGCGCTGTCTGAACGTCACTATATGTACGTTACGCAACACCTTTACCAACAAACATTATCTATCCGCTATCGTTAATGTGATGTACAGGCGTCGTTGGCAGAACTATTGTATAATGATACGGTTGCTGAACGTTCGTCAGGCACATTGTACAAAATGTCTGAATGTGGTGTACGAGGCTTAGGGGGGGAAGCTTGCAGCATTGCAAGGATCTGTGGGACAGCAGGCACTGCGGGGCAAGTATAGAGGTAGTGGAAGTGGGAAAGGGAAGGTTGGGGGAAGGTAGTTTTGTTTAGGTTTACTAGGGATTGGGGGACGGAAGGGTAGGGTTTGCTTCTTTCCAGATTGCCGTTCTCAAACAGACTTGCTGCCTTAGGTGATAAAGGACAGCTCGGAATTAGCATGTATGGAGTGGGCTAATCCCTTGAACACCCAGGGGACTGCCATGTCTAATACAAGGGAGGAGGAACTTAGGATCAGGAATGCTAGGCAAGTGGTAGTAGTAGGGAACTCCATTATAAGTAAGGTAGATAGGTAATCTGCTGCCAAGACCCTACATGCCGAACTGTGTGTTGCCTGCCTGGTGCTAGGGTTTGACCATGTGGTGGATCGTGTAGACAGTTATGGGTGGGGCTGGTGTGACCCGAGCGGTCTTGGTTTCACATTGGTGCCAATGACAAAGTTAGAGGAGGAGGTGAGGTCCTTAAACAGATTTCCAAGAGCTAGGGGCCAAGTTAAAAGCAAGGAGAAGGGTTTGGGTTTATAGAGCCTGGGCAGACTGTTTTAAGGGGAGAAGATGGCTAGAGGTTTGAGATTTTAAACTAGGTGTTGAGGGGGAGGGAATAGCAGTCTCACTGGATAGAATAGCCCAGGAGGAAGCAGGGTGTAAGATAGGCAGTGGTGGGTGAAAGTGGTGTGTGGCTAGCATAGGGAGGCATGTGTATAAAGTGTATGAATAAATTACAGGATCATAATCTAAATGTATTTTGCAAATGCGAGAAGCCTGGCTGAAAAAATGGGTGAATGGAGATATGATGACGTTGAATGAAAAGTACTGATGTAATAGGGAAAACAGAATCGTAGTTGAACAGTTCTCACGACTGGGCTGTAAATTTAGAAGGATATGCCCTTGTTTAGGCAGCAGAGAAAAAAGGAAAGGGGAGGAGTATGTGTTTATATTAAAAAGAATGAAGCCAAATAAAAGAAGAGATAACTGGCGATATGGATGTTAAAGCAAAGGCAATATGGGTGGAATTAGGCAACCAGGAAGAGGGGTAATGTCATTGTTGGTGTCTGCTTTAAGCCCAAATGCTAGCAGGAGGAAGTGAGTCTCTTCATATGCAGTTGGCAAGGGCTGAAATTTGGGGAGTGTGCTCAATTATGGGGGCACTTAATTACCTCGACATTGATTGGTGTATGGAACTGCCAACACAGAAAAAGGCATCAGTTCCTGAATTTGCTGCAGGATACTTTTCTCTCACGGTGTTAAAGTTCCTACTAGAAAAGGAGCTCTGTTGGATCTGGTATATCTAACATCGTGGAGCACATTATATATAAAGTAACGAGCAGCTGGTTGAGAGTTTTGCGCACGAGGGAACTGCCATTGGATTATTGGACAACAGTCTGCAACAGGGCCCAGGAAGTCGTGGGGGGGGAGTTTAGCTGAGTGAAGACATGATCCAGATGGCCGAAGGGGACTCTAACGGGACCGTACAACAAAAAAAAACAAAAAAAAAGGGAAAAGGTTAGTTAGGGATACAGCTTTAATTTAAACTTAATTTGTTTTTTGAGTGTACTTATCCTTTAAGGGGATTTTAACCATTTCACATCTAATTTTTAACATTGGGAGATAAATGTAAAATAAATAATCCGTGCTCATGTGGCAAAGAGGCAATGGATAGGAAGAAAAAAACGCATTTAAAACCTTTAAGTCAGAGGAATGGAAGGGCCTTTAGGGATTATAAAACCTGTAACAGGAGTGTAATAAAGCAATCAACTAGCTAAAATTATTAATGAAGTTAGGATAGCTGAACAAAGCATTAATTTTTATTAAAGTATATTAATAGTAAGAAGATGAGGACTGAAAATGTGTCACCATTAATTATGGGATAAGTTTAGTTACCAATGGGGATAAGTACAGATATCATAGAGTATAGTAGCAATAATGGTATAAAAGATTCAAGTGCACTTTGTTACCAGGATATGGTACAAAAAGACTAAATATGTTAATATTAATAAATCTCCTGGACCGGATAAAATACATCCTCGGGTACTTTACTTGGGAGCTAATTCAGCTTTATCTAGGCCATTGTTTCTTATTTTTTGCAGATTCCCTCATGTCCGATGTGTTTCTCTGGATTGGAAAAGGCTGATGTTATTCAATATTCAAAAAGGGTAGTCATTCGCAGCTGGGTAATTACAGGCCTGTAAGTTTAACTTCAGTGGTGGGAAGATACTGGAAAGTTTAAAAAGGGAACATATTCTAGAGTATGTTTCAGCAAGGTTTCTGTGTTTGCTGACAACACAAAACGTTGTCGACCATTAAAAACTTCAGAGGATATGCAATCGTTGCAGGGGGATTTAGATAGATTGTCACATTGGCTGCTAAGTGGCAGATGAGATTCAATGTTGAGAAATTTAAGGTGATGCATTTTGGACTTCAAAATCCTTGTGCTACTTATACTATAAATGGCTCTGTGTTAAATGAATCCCTGTTGAAAAGGGATCTTGGAGTTTTGGTGGATAACAAACTTAAAGGAAGCAAAGAGTGCCAGGCGGCTACAGCCAGAGCCAGCAAGGTATTGTCTTGTATAAAGAGAGAGATGGATTCAAGGGAGGAAAATGTTATTCTAAAGTGTTGGTAAGGTCTCATTTGGAATATGCAGTGCAATTTTGGAATCCTGTGTACAAAAAGGAAATCTCTGAAATGGAAAGGGCTCAGAGAAGAGCAACTAAATTAATAAGGGATTGGGGGAGCTTGAATATGAAGAGAGACTGGAAAAGTTACAATTATGTACGCTAGGGAAAAGGTGCTTTGGTGGGGATATTACTGTGTATGAATACATTAACGGGCCATACAATAAATTATCTGGGGCATTGTTCACCAATAGAACATGTCTGAGGACATAGTAACAAAGTAATTGAGGTCGAATAAAGATATACGTCTATCAATTTCAACCTATTCACTTCTTCTTTTTTTTTTTTAAAACCCTTCCTAACAGTTGATCCAGAGGAAGGCAAATAACCCAGCTAAAAAAAAGGGGGGGGGAGGGAGTTTCTTCCTGACTCCAAACGGCAATCGGAAAGTATCCCTGGATCAACCAGATCTACAGTAAATGTATTAATACCAGTAGTTCTCAATATTTTTTAGTTTTAGAAACTTATCCAGGCCATTTTTAAAGCTATTCAATGAACTTGCCATTACCACATCTGCTGGAAGCCAGTTCCACAGTTTCACTGTTATCACTGTAAAGAAACCTTTCCTAATCCGTTTCTGATTGGTCAATTTTTCAATGCTTGGTTTACATGATTTACATTAACAATTAGATTTGGGAAAATCGGAAAATCTGATTGGTTAATGTAAACCATGTAAACCAAGCATTGAAAATTGACCAATCGAAACGGATTAGTTTTCTGCAAACCTATATAAGAGGTGCAACCTCCGCGGAGCTCAGAAGTCATCGCAGTAGATGGCAGAAAGAAGCGGTAGCAAGATCGGCTCCGCTGAGCCGGCGGTGCCAGCGGCTCACTGTTGGCCGCAGTGAGCCTGCCTGGGATTGGCGACTTCAGTGTTGTTGGTGTCGCTAGCCCGAAGACGTCGCATCGGATCAAGACGCCGTTAACATCCACTTTGTTGAGGCCACCGGCACCAGAGGTACCCCTGGCGGCTGCAGGGGTACTTCTTGGGGTCGATGGCCTCAGCGGAGCTGGTGTCACCAGATGGAAGACAGAAGATGCCATCCAAGGCCTCTTTTAAGAGCCGCGGGGGTCCCGTTCGAGCTGCGGTACCCCGCAAGGGCCCTTACAAGGGCCGGGAGGGGGAACCCGGTTCGAGCTGCGAGACCCTTAAGCCCCAAAGGGCCCTTGTCAAGTCCTTGTAATGAGCTGCGGACCCCCAAGTTTTTGGGAATCTTCGGCCATTGAGGCCTGCGAACTTTTTGAAAATCCTCGTAGATTTGAGAGTCCCGGAGTCCGGAAAATCGAACTAGTTTGAATAGTTGGAGTTTGTCCGAACTCATTAAGTTCGGCTCGAACTTGGGTTTTAGTTTCTAGTCCATCCCTACGGTCTTCCATGGACTTTGTTTCTGCTAACAGAAATGTTTAAAGTTACTGGTATTGATATATAAAGTAGAGTTGATCCAGGGAATTTTGATTGCCGGGAAGTAAGGAAGGATTTTTTTCCCCTTCATAAATTTGGTGGGTTTTTTGCCTTCCTCTGGATCAACAGTTAGGCAGGAAATGAGGACATTGCTAGATGGGTTGGACTGGATGGACGTATGTCTTTATTCAACCTCAAATACTATATTATACTATACTTAAGCTGTGCTGTGGTCTCAGGCACCCACAAAACTTGGTAGATAAAAATGAAATGTAGGAACTGCGCTATAATGACTGCGGTCTAATGACTGTGGTATAATGACTGCAGTATAAAGACTGGGGTACAATGACTGGGGTATAATGACTGTGGTGTAATGATTGGGGTATAATGACTGCGGTATTATGGCTGGGGTATAATGACTGGGATATAATGACTGTGGTATGCAGCACTTACAATGACATTTTAAATCCACACAGCAAATATATTTCTGCACACACCGTGGCTAGGAAATGTAGGGGTAACATTGCTATGAACGCCCATCTTCTGCTGGGTGCAAAGTGGGTAAGGCCTGTAAATAACTGAATGGGTATATAGTGCTTTGTAGCTGCACAGGTCACTCCTACCCCTGTACAGTGCAGGTAATAATATTTATTTTGAAAGGTTTTAGGAATATGATAAACTACCCAACAAGTCTGGCACTGAGAAGTTGTCCCGGCCTGCGATTGATTGTCCTGCCCTGTTGGCTGGTTACAACTTATATTAAAGGTTTACTGGGGACAGGAAATTTGCCGGGAGATATCATGTGACACGCCCCCTCCACGCCTCTCGCCCAATCCCGCATCTCTCCCATCACAGTAAACATTAGTTTATAGCTGACAGGACCGGTGTGCTGCTGGCAAAACGCTTTGCAGGGAGGAAACTGCATCAGTACGGACACGCTGCTAGCTAGCCCCACACACCCCTCTATCCGGGGGCGGTGATAATTCCAGGTTGGGTACAGTGCGGGCCAGGTCTCCCGGGTTCTCTCCCATCACCTGCGGACTGCTCTTGGAACATGGCGGAGTCTGGTGGAGGGAGTTCGTTTACATCCGACAGAGCAGGTGAGGTACATTGAAGTGTCCGTCTCGGTGTTCGCCATACCGTCTGCCTGCTAGATATTGCCTGACCGCGGCCATGGTAGAAACTGGAAAGGAAAATCCCTGGATTCTGCAGCATTACAGCCCCCATGTGGGAGTGAGATACTTCCGCACCAACATAGACGTGGATGTTTCCACACGCTCCTACCAATGTATAGGATTAGTGTCATTCGAAAAGTCTTGCTAATTATTGCTTATTCTATAATGGGCATTTTAAAGGCAGTCCACCCTTAAAAACTAATATTTAACATACTATTGTCCCCACTGTGTAGTGTTAAAAAATCCTTACCTTTCTCCTCTGCTCCCTATGGTTCTCCTGCAGTGCTTGTTTCAAAGTTTCAGAAAGTGTAGAGTAGGAGCTGTCTCCGTGTGTCGGTCCCTGCTGCTTCCTTGTCCTTTCAGGCCCTTCATGGCTCCTCATCCCCAGATTTAAACCCCTTTTCTGTAGTGTAGGGTACCCCAGCCCACCCCCAACCACCATGTTAACTTTTTAAATCAAGCCCCAGAAACAGACTTACCACACCACGTCCCATCAGCTCTGCATAGCCGGAAGCCGCGTCTGTGATTGGACAAATAATAACTGAGATACTCACTGATAGTTGCCAAGAATTGTTCACATTATTCACCCATAGTGCAAGATTAAAAGACAACGCTTCAGGCAGTACTTTTTTTGGGGGGGGGGGGGTACTTCCTCATATTTAATAGAGGTGGCAATGTTTTGCCTTCGCTATAAAAGATGATGCACCAGTCTGATGTTATCTAAATGTAGTAGATAAAAGCTTTAATTTGGCTGTATATTAAAACACAGCACTAAGCCACATAATGTACTTTAGCTGCAACTAAGAGAAAACTATACTAAGAGAACTCTCAATATTTATATACTTATAATTTACAGTAGACAGTACATTATCTACTATATTTTTATGATAAGGGGTGCTTTATTTAGTATAACATTCACAAACAGAACAAACTACTGGCACACTGACTATCGGCCTATTGTTTACAGCAGAGAGTAGATTAAAGGGTTAATTTTAGTCAACAAGGTTTCATGATGTGTAATTACACCACCATAGGCAAGTTCTTTATAATATGCCATATTTAGAAAGTAGAGGAACTCTTTATGATTTTGTTACAACTACATTGCAGTGAAAAGCATAAATACACGCATTTTGTTTTTTAATCAAAAAAGCCATAACATTTGGCATAACTTGTGTTCAAAGCCAGAAAATATCCTGCCCCCTCTCATATTCCTAGATCTCCATGGGCCAGCCCTGACTTATTAGAGGGTGGGGCCTATCAATCAGACTGGCAATTGTAACTAGTTAATTCATGTACCCCCAGGGGTGAGGACCCAACATTTTGGGTTCTTACCATTGGTAATTAAATGGTGGCAATTGGGAAGGGGTGTTTTGTTAAAATAATTGCTCTTTAAGCTCAATTAACAGCAGAAATGAAAACCCTGTAAGCTTAGGGTGCCACACACTTGTTACATTTTACTTTTACGACTGACTAAGTTACGTGTAGTTTAGATCGTGAAGTGGGCAACGATGTTAAAACATTCCCCGCTAATCATTTCACAATAATCAAAGGCAATACACTTAAAGGCAACTGTGGTCTCAAACAAGTTAGGTTAAATGAAAGCCTGCAGTATTTCAATTAATATAAGCTGACAATCACATCTCTGGCTTGAGCTGTGAAAAATTACATTGGGGTGAATGTTCAAACTTCCTGCTTCCACTAGGTTGAATGACATCACCAGACCTCTGTCCCGCCCATCCGCCCTGGGGGAGAAGCATGCTCAGTTAAGGGCATGTCCACCCCCAAAACTATAATCCCCCCAACTACTGGCCCCACCATGTAGTGTAGTTTAATCCTTACCTAACATCCCAGCTCCATAGGGTTCTGCTGTAGTCCCCCCCCCCCCCCAAGTCCCAAAAACTGCCCACCAGGAGGATAGCAGAGCCCAAAAGACTCTGCCTCCTACCTGGCCTCCGGGAGAATTTGGCATGCGTACTGCAGCCCTTCTCCCCCTCCCTCCCCTCCCTCTCCGATTCCCTCCCCCTAGCATTTATCCCCTTTATAGCCTTCCCCCTGGTCCCCCAGCCCCAACCGCATAATTTTTATTTAAAAAGCTCCCCAAACTCTACTTACCTCTCCTCTTTCCTCTGCTGAAGTGAGCTGCCGGCAGCCGCTCCGTGATTGGCTGCCGCTCAGCCAATCACAGATGCGGCTGCCGGTCCGCCCCTCTGCTTGCATTTTCTCGCAAGCAGAGGGCCGGGAGCGGGCGGAGGAAAGAGGGGAGGTTAAGAGTTTGGGGAGCTTTCTTAAATAAAAATTTGCGGTTGGGCTGGGGGACCAGGGGGAAGGCTATATTAAAAATGAGATTTAAGGGTGGACATACCCTTTAAGACTTAATGCTGGGAAATCGAAAGTACCTGGGGGGGGGGGGGATTTACAGTTGAGAAGGGGAGCCTATTAATGCAGGCAGAAACTGGTCACAAGGCTGAAAAAGTGTTCAGCAGGAAGTAACATTACCTGAACCTTTCCAGCAATAACTTCACAAATTTTATCTAGAGATGTGATTTAGCTTTTATTTTGAAGGTGCAATGAAGGCTTATATATAATCCTTACTAGTTTGAAAGAATTTGAGACCCCAGTTACCCTTTAATTCCGTTTCTCTGACCCTCCTTTGCCAACTCCAATCCTTTTGAATCTTCCTATGGCACCACTATATGTAAAAAACGTATCCTTCTATGATAACTCTTTATACACTGCATGGCCAATTGGTTTCAAACATTTATCCTGCAGAGAAGAAAACTTGTCTGATGCTCAGAGTTTTCAGTGTGAACTGCACAAACAATTGGGTGTTTCTAGTTTTAAGCAGCGTTTTGTCTTTGTCAGCACTCACTGGGCATTTCTAGCCATCATTTATATATAGGATCAGGATATTTGTGTAGTGTACCCTGCTTACATTGTTTGGGGTACTTGTAAACCTACCTCCAACATTCACTTTTAACTGTTAATTAATGAGAAATGCATTGCACAGAGCTGTGTGATGATCAGATACACATAATTACCCTTCACCTGCAGATATGCAAGTTGTGGGTTTTATAAGTGTACCTATTAAGGGTGAAATATTGGAGGGTATGTTTACAAGTGTACCTGCTAAAGAGCTATATAGACATATATTTACCAGATAATGAATGTTTGAAATACTCTTAATAGATACAATTACGGGTAGTAAGGCTGCATTGGGTTGTAAACTGATTGCATTTAAACTGCAATAATTCTTATTTTGCCTTACAGCATGTTTTTTCTGATTAACCTATTGCACTTCCAAAATAAACCCCTACCAATCAGTACTTGCTCCCTGCTATTAGAAAAAGCTAGTATTGTAGTTCAACTACCTCTGCAGTATTGCAGCTTATCCGCTGCAGAGCAAAAAAAACACACTTGGACTTTACATTTATAAATACAAAGGCAACCCAGTGACTGTAGTACTTGGTTTTGAACCACATAACTGCCTAATCAAGACTGTACATAACCTATTTAGATAGCCAAGCTAGCATTAGACTTCACAGTTACATGTCTTGATAAAACATGTGTGGCAGTAAAGCTGCTGAATCAAAAGTATGCTCCACTAAAGCAACTTCATGTACATTATATTGTCTCCTAAACACACCCCTATAATTATTTTCCAAGATTCAAGAACCAACTGGATTTAAGATTTGTTCTAGACCAATAGATTGTAGGTGTTTTTACAGAAAGCAAGAATTCTTCATAAGATCCTACTTTTTTTAAGCAGCTATACAGGCAGTTTTTGCCATTGTTCTTAGGATTAATCTGTAAGGTTATGGTTGCTTGCCTACATTGCATGGTTGGGCTGTCGAAAATGACAGGCTTCAGATTTGGAAGAACTTCGGATCATTTCTATAAAGCTGCAGTATACAAAATAAAACTGTTATTTTCCGGAATTTTAGCTTCAAGTCCAACAGTCTCTTTAAAGGATAAGTATGCTGTAATACCAAGTTTTAAGTTTAATTTGAACACGCAGCATCGTTACGCTGCTGATCGCGCCACAATGACATTATGCGTGCAGCATTAGTTGATTGCAAATTGTTTTATAAGAGAATAAGAATTGCATTTGTTTTTTTTGTGATAAAATATAAATGTAATTTATTTCATACATTTAAATTTCCTGTGCAGTATATGATATAAGGGAAATGTAAACAATATGTTCTTTATAAATACTTGCCATCTTTAAAAGGTAAAAAAATGTAAAAATTATTTATTTAGTTATGTTTGTGTTTTTTTGTTTTTTGTTTTTTTTTGTTTTGTTTTTTTTAGTATGGCAGACAAGAACAGTGTGAAATGTACCTTCTCTGCTCCTGGGCATAGCAAACACCCACTCCTACAAGGACTTACTGCATTGCGTGCTCAGGGCCAGCTGCTTGACGTAATGCTTACAATTACAGTAAAGCATTTCATGTTCACAAAGTGGTCCTTGCAGCCTGCGTGACTACTTCAGGTGAGGTGAACATTAAAATTATCACCACTTTAGTTTGAGTGAGGTTTCACTTAAACCTCTCAAACATTTTAATGTGATAATGAAAAAAATTAAACATGTATATGATCCTTACAAGTAAGATTTAGGTATACATTATTGTGCACATATAGTTCTATTGCTTACTTGTATAAACTTGAAAGTGTTTGCTGGCGATAAAGGAGTAATCTAGGAGCCTGTACTGGTGCTTTAAGTTTACTATTTTATTAAATATGTAGCATTAAATCAGGATGTGACTGCTGGCTTGCATCGCAATCCCATCAATTTGTACTCCCCACTTAAGGCAGTTACACATACGCGATTCATGCAACCGACCTGTTGCTGATTGCGCATTTGTGGCCCGTTGGTTGGGCGTCTTTTGTTAATCCACTGGGTCGAACCACCAATGACAGCCAATCAACGGCAGCACTTGTGGTTATCAGCCAGAGCTGACATCTGCTAGTTCAATCTCTTGTGTGTACTTAATAGTAGCTTAATTGTGTCAGGGGCCAAGGAAGCTGATCTGCACATGTGTGCCTTCTACCCCACTTGCAGATGGGGAAAGGGGTGCTGCACATTTCATAAAAGTTAATGGGGAAACTAAAGTAAAACATTTATATTTTTTAATTTTATAATTTGAGAACCATGGCACATTTTTATTCATTAGTTAAGTTTCTTCTTCTGGGAAAGTTTGTATGTTGCTTTAAAGGGCATGTCCACCCCCAAAACATAATTCCCCCCACCAATGGCCCCACTCTGTAGTATAAAAAATCCTTACCTCACATCCCAGCTCCAAATGGTTCTCCTGTAGTCCCCCCCCAAAAGTCCCAAAAACTGCCAACCAGGAGGATAGCAGCGTCCATATGGACTCTGCCTCCTGTCTCCCTCCGGGAGAAGTTTGGCATGTGCGCTGCAGCCATTCTCCCCCTCCCTCCCCTCCTGTTTTGGACTCCCACCCCCTAGCTACAAATCCATTTTATATAGTGTATTAGTGCCCCAGCCCCAACCGCTGTATTTTTATGTAAAGAACTTCCCCGATCTTTACTTACCTTTCCTCCGCCACTCAGATCTACCGGCAGCCGCGTCGTGATTGGCTGCCCTCTCAGCCAATCACAGATGCGGCTACTGGGCCTGCCCCTTTGCTTGCATTTTCAGCAAGCAGAGGGCTGGCAGTGCGGCGGAGGAAAGAGGGAAGGTAAGTAATGTTTGGGGAATTTTCTTACTTAAAAATATAGCGGTTGGGGCTGGGGGACTAAGCCCTACACGATATAAAAAATTTAAAAAGAAGGGTGTACATACCCTTTAATTTATTTTTAAAATATTTATAAGAATGGAGACGTGTATCTAGTTTCTTAACTTGGGATTTCTGCTTTTAGTTCTTTAAATCAAGTATATCATCTTATACTTCCCTGGTTTTCTAGAAACCACTATACAAGTTGTTTTGAATGAGAACCTTCACAGTTCTCTTAAAGCAGACGTAAAGTATTGGGGATATGTTACTTTTGTTCAGGTGTTCTCTAGTGATTTATTTGGTTAAAGGGCTGTCCACCCCCAAATTTCCCCCCACCACTGGCCCCATTCTGTAGTAAATAATAATCCTTACCTTACATCCCACTCCAAGTTCTCTGTAGTCCCCCCCCAGTAAAAAAAAAGCATGTAGGCCCACTCTTGAGATAAATCCTACTCCCCGTCAAGTTCTCCGTAGTCCCCACAAAGAAATGCACCAGAGATAGCAGAGTTCATATAGGACTCAGACTCCTGTCTCCCCTCCCTGGGAGAAGTTTGGCATGCGCACTGCAGCCATTCTCCCCTCCCCTCTCCCGTTTTGGACTCCCACCCCCTAGCTCAAATCCATTTTATATAGTGTAGGGCTAGTCCCCCAGCCCCCACCGCTATATTTTTAAGGTAAGAAACTTCCCTGACTTTACTTACCTTCCCTCTTCCCCCGCCGTTCAGATCTACCGGAGCTGCTTCCGTGATTACCTGCCTCTCAGCCATCACAGACACCTCTGACGTCCCGCCCCTCTACTTGCATTTCACGCAAGCAGAGGCCGGCAGGCGGTGGAGGGAAGTAAGTATGTTTGGGGAAGTTTCTACATTAAAATATATGTTTGGGGCTGCGGACTAAGCCCTACACTATATAAAAATTAAAAGAAGGGTGGACATAGCCTTTAACTATACATTACCATACAGGCATATTTTGGACCATTTTACATTTTGATTTAGACTTACAATAAATAAATGTTCACTTTTAATAAACCAGTTTACTGTTAATCAAACATTTTTTTTAATTCTTGTTTATTGCAATATCCTCAAACAAAAATTTATAAAATGCAACAGATAGTTTGACTGAAATTTCCTGACCTGACCAATCAAGTTATAGTCTATTCTACACTTTGCCAATTACTTTTGGTTGTTGAATGCAAAAAAGGAATCTCTTTTGAAGCAATTTGATTGAAAGAATTACTTACTGATTAATTGAATTTAAATTGGCTTGTGTACCCTTAACCTCTGGGAGATATTTTATGTTCATATTTTATTTGTACATAATAATAAAGGTATGTCCACCCCGAAAATAAAAATTGGCATACTGGTATAGCACACCCCCCTGGAAGGATATCTTTTGTTTAAAAGCACTTGCTTTACTTGTGGTTTAAAATTTTGGGTGTTGCTCTTCTGTGTGTCGGATGGGTGAATGCCATTTAAAAAAAACAAAAAACTGTATATAATATTGTATTCATACAAGTACAATCTAAAAGCAGTGTTTCTCCATCTTCTTATCCTTGTCGAACACTTGAATCATTTTTCATATCTGGAGAACCCTTAAAACAACTAAGCGCATATCTCCACAAGACAAACATGCAGAAACATATTGCTGGAAATTGCAACGCACACATGTTAGGGAATACAAAAAGAAGACCTAATTACCAGTCTCACTTACATGTATAGAAACATGGAGCAGAGTTCCAGGGGATTAGTCTGTGTCAGGTATGACACAGTTTGGAAGCTGAGGTAGAGGTCTAAGGGGGCAGCTTGCAGCATTGCAGGATTGGCAATCTGGGGGGACAGCAGCACTGCGTAGTAGGTGGTGGAAGTTGGAAAAGGGAGGTTGAGGGGGAGGTAGTTTTTTTAGGGATACTAGGGGAAGTGGGGGACGAAGGTAGGGTTGCTTCTTCCCAGATTGCTCCCACCCCAACTATTGCCGCCTTAGGTGATGAAGAGGAGGAGGACAGCTCAGAATTAGCATGTATGGAGCGGGCTAATCCCTTGAGCACCAGGGGACTGCCATCTCTAATACAAGGGAGGAGTAACTTAGGATCAGGAATGCTGGCAGGTAGAAGTGGAAGGGGACTCCATTATAAGAGGTAATAGTGTAATCTGCCTCCAAGACCCTGCATGCCGAACTGTGTGTTGCCTGCCTGGTGCTAGGGTTAGGCATGTGGTGGATCGTGTAGACAGATTATTGGGTGGGGCCGGGTGTGACCTGGCAGTCTTGGTTCACATTGGTGGTGGAGGAGGTGAGGTGCTAGGGGCCAAGTTAAAGAAAAAAGAAGTAGTGGACATAGAATGGCACACCCACCAAGTATAAGTCAAAGTAAAAAACTCCTTTATTATAAAAACAAAACGGGAGTAAGAGAATACAAAAGGAAATACAGTTAAAATCACATCCAGCTCAAATGGATGTTCAACATTATAAACTGGTATGTCAGTAATAGATATATTGGTATATCATAAATGCAGCAGGAATCACCTAATGAAATAAGGCATATATGTATTTTACAGTGTAATTCTGAGTACACGGTGAACCTATATCTGTCCTTTGTGTATTAGAATCATATAGGTACAAATTCACCCTATTAACATGGTGCCTATTATCCCCTAAATACAGGAGTATAAATAGGCAGCAGGTACAGGCAATACAATACCAATCAGAACTCAGTGTGCCATCCATAGAGCTGGAGCAGTTAAAATTGCAGCGACGCGTTTCGTCGTCTGTCTGGACAGACTTTGCGGTACAAGACAAGGGGCCAAGTTAAAGCAAGAACCTCCAGGGAGACGTGGGAGCTTAGGAGCATTAAGGCATGGCTAAGAGGGTGGTGTAAGGAAGAAGGGTTTGGGTTTATAGAGAACTGGGCTCACTGATGGCGATACAGCTGTTTAGGGGAGAAGATGGCTAGAGGGTTGGAGATTTTAAAATAGGTTGGGGGGGAGGTATTAGCAGTCTCACTGGGATAGATAGCCCAGGAGGAAAGAGGGTGCAGATAGGCCAGTGGTGGGTGGAAAGGGGGTGGGGCTAGCATAGGGGGTAGGGAGGCATTTGTATTAAAATGTGTAATAAATTACAGGATCATAATATGAATGTATGTTTGCAAATGCAAGAAGCCTGGCTGACAAAATGGGTGAAATGGAGATAATGGGTTGAATGAAAAATGTAATGGGTATACAGAAATGTGGTTGAACAGTTCTCAGACTGGGCTGCAAATTTAGAAGGATAACTTGTTTAGGCAGGACAGAGAAAAAAGGAAAGGGGAGACATACAGTTAAAATCACATCCAGCTCAAATGGATGTTCAACATTATAAACTGGTACTAGTGCGTAATAGATATATTGGTATATCATAAATGCAGCAGGAATCACCTAATGAAATAAGGCATATATGTATTTACAGTGTAATTCCGAAGTACACGGTCAACCTCTATATCTGTCCTATGTGTATTAGAATCATATAGGTACAAATATAACACCTAAACATGGGGCCTATTATCCCTAAATACAGGAGTATACACAGGTAGGCAATACAATACCAATATCAGAACTCAGTGTGAACATCCATAGAGCTGGAGCAGTTAAAATTGCAGGCTAGACGCGTTTCGTCTGTCTGGACAGACTTTGTCGGTAGCAAGACAAGGGGCCAAGTTAAAAGCAAGAACCTCCAGGGTATTGTTTTCAGAAATACTACCGCGGCCACATGCTACGCTAGGGAGACAGTGGGAGCTTAGGAGCATTAATGCATGGCTAAGAGGGTGGTGTAAGGAAGAAGGGTTGGGTTTATAGAGAACTGGGTCACTGATGGCGATACAGCTGTTTTAGGGGAGAAGATGGCTAGAGGGTTGGAGATTTTAAAATAGGTTGGGGGGGAGGGTATTAGCAGTCTCACTGGGATAGATAGCCCAGGAGGAAAGCAGGGTGCAGATAGGCCAGTGGTGGGTGGAAAGGGGGGTGGGGCTAGCATAGGGGGTAGGGAGGCATGTGTATTAAAATGTGTAAATAAATTACAGGATCATAATATGAAATGTATGTTTGCAAATGCAAGAAGCCTGGCTGACAAAATGGGTGAAATGGAAAATTGAATGAAAAGTTGAATGAAAAATGTAATGGGTATAGCAGAAATGTGGTTGAACAGTTCTCACGACTGGGCTGCAAATTTAGAAGGATACGCCTTGTTTAGGCAGGACAGAGAAAAAAGGAAAGGGGAGAGTATGTGTTTGTTAAAAAAGAATTGAAGCCAAATTTAAAAGAGAGTACTGGCGACATGGATGTTAAAATGGAGGCAACAAGGGTGGAATTAGGCAACAGGAAAGGGGGTAATGTCATTGTTGGTGTCTGCTATAAGCCACCAAATGCTAGCAGGGAGGAAGTAGAGTCAGCTTCATATGCAGTAGTGGCAAGGCCTGCAAGTCTGGGAGTGTGCTTATTTGGGGACTTTTACCCTGACATTGTGTGTAGTGGAACTGCCAACAGAGAAAAAGGCGATGAGTTCCTGAATTTGCTGCAGGATAATTTTCTCTCACAGGTGGTTGAATTTCCTACTAGAAAAGGAGCTCTGTTGTGTTAATGAATACCTGTTGGAAAGGGATCTGGAGTTTTGGTGGGTAACAAACTTAAAGGGCATGTCCACCCCCAAAACTCAAATTTAAGCCCATACTGGCCCCACTCTGTAGTGTACAAAAATCCTTACCTACATCCCAGCTCCTTATGGTTGCCATGCTGTGCCCTCCAAAGTCCAGGAAAGTGCAGTGTAGAAGGTCGGGTGACTTATCTGTGCCTGTCTCAACCTCGACAAGGTCTGAGGCATGCGCAGGAGAGTCTCCCCCCCCTCTCCTCCCCGTTTCTTCTCCCTTCCCTAGTGTAAAACCCCAAGTATATACTATATATATTGATCCCCCAGCCCCAACCGCGTAACAGAATTCATACAAAGTGCCCAGATAGTTACTTACCATCCCTCTATCCTCCGGGGTTCTGAGCAGCCGGCAGCCGAGTCCCTGATTGGCTGCCTCTCAGCAATCAGGGACGCGGCTGCCGGTCCCGCCCCTCTGCTTGCATTTCCGTGCAGCAGAGGGCCTGGAGAGTGCCGCGGAGGATAGAGGGAATGTAAGTACATATCGGGCACTTTCTAAGAATTTTATTACGGTGGTTGGGACTGGGGGATCAATATGTATAATATATTAAGAGTTCAAAAAAGGGCTGGAAATGCCCTTTAAAGGAAGCAAGCAGTGCCAGGTGGCAACAGCCAGAGCCAGCATAGTATTGTCTTGTAGAAATAGGGAATGTATTCAAGGAGGAAAATGAAATGTTATTCTCCCTCTTTACAAAGCATTGGTAAGGCCTCATTTGGAATATGCAGTGCAATTTTGGAATCTTTGTACAAAAAGGACATCTTTGAAATGGAAAGGGTTCAGAGAATAGCAACTAATAAAGGGATTGGGGAGCTTGAATATGGAGAGACTGGAAAAGTTACAATTCCGTACGCTGTAGAAAAGTGCTTGCGTGGGGATGATTACTGTGTATAAATACATTAACGGGCCATACAATAAACTATCTGGGGCATTGTTCACCAATAGAGCATGTCGGGACACGTGGACATCCCTTAAGACTTGAAGAAAAAAGTGTTTAGGCTGCAAGTTCGGAAAGGGTTTTTCACTGTGAGAACGGTAAAGCTATGGAACTGTCTTCCAGTGGACGTTGTTATGGCAGTTTCACTGGTCAGTTTAAAAAAAAAAAAAGCTGGATGAGTTTCTGCAAACAGGAATGTTGCAAATTATTGGTATTGTATATAAAGTAGAGTTGACCCAGGGAAATTTCCGATTGCCACAATTTTTTCCCCTTCATAAATTTGGTGGTTTTTTGCCTTCCTCTGGATCAACAGTTAGGCAGGAAATGAGGATATTGCTAGATGGGTTGGACTGGATGGACATATATCTTTATCAACCTCAAATACTATACTATACTAATATACAAGCAACAGCTGTCGGTACTTATGAAACTCAACTTGAGACCACATATATCTGAACAAGATTATCACTTTATTAAACATCAGTTGACATTCTATACCCCAAATCCCTAATACACCCTCCACCAAAACATCAATAAAAACCTAGTGTTAAACACTTACAAAACGGTATAAAATGGTAATTGAAGTATGTATAGAGTTCAGCAACAAGTGTACTGGCTATGCATAGCTTCCAAAGTGTCCCGGGTGATCCTATAATTGGAAATCCCAGTTTATGTGGGGTAGAGGGATTGTTACTAAAAAGCACTTCAGGGCTCCATCCTACTGTGGAAAGAAAACATATTTCATTGTATCCAGTATCAAACTCGGGACTTACGGTTATTAGACCTCTTTACCTGATGCTGCTGGCAAGATGGTCCTTTACTATAGAAGTCCTCCTCCACATCCCGATGCACAAACCATAATCTTCTGCAACTCACTGCTGTACAGAGGTGCTGAAATTACTATGCGGCACCCGGACCCTCCTAACATTCACCGCCAAACCTAACAATTACAAACACGGGACACATAGGATCACCTGGACACTTTGGAAGCTATGCTATACGTACACTTGTTGTTGAACACTTATACATACCTTCAATTACCGTTTTTAAGTGTTTGACCTAGGTTTTTATTGATGTTTTTGTGGAGGGGGACATGGGATTTGGGGTATAGAATGTCATATGTGTTAATAAAGTGATAATCTTGTTACAGATATGTGTGGTCTCAAGTTGAGTTTCATAAGTACTGACAGTTGTTGCTTGTATATTAGTATAGTAAGTATTTGAGGTTGAATAAAGACAACGTCCAACCCATCTAGCAAAATCCTCATTTCCTGCTAACTGTGATCCAGAGGAAGGCAAAAAAAACCACCAAATTTATGAGGGGAAAAAAAATTGTGGCAATCGGAAAGACTGGTAATTAAGTCCTGTTATTTTTGATTCCCTAACGTGTGCAGTGCAATTTCCAACAATATTTTCCTGCATGTTTCTGTCTTGTGGAGATGTGCACTTAGTTGTTTTATGGCCTATTGTATTGCTGTGCAATACTTAATCTATAAGTAAGTCACACTAGAGTAATTGGTATTGGTGCTGCTCCCTTCATTGTTTCTAACTGGAGGAACCCCTACATAAAATAATTATATATTTTTATTTATGTCTTGGTCATCAATTCAACAAAAACATTCCCCTAAATATAAGAAAAATAATTTAAATCATATATTTGTAATATAGCTATACTAGAAAAATTGTGCATCACAAAACATTCATCACAAGGTTCGTTCCATACAATTCCTGTCACTATCCCATTCTGATCCTCTACCAACCTCTAAGGGAACCCTTATGTCCTGAACCTCTGGTTGATGAACACTGGCTTATAGAATTCTATGGAAACAATATAAATTGCTTTATAAAGTATCACTGGATACTTTTTTGTTCCACCAAAAATATTAATTGCCAAGCAGAATTTTTCTTTCTTCTGAAACAAATTGGGTATTTGGTAAAATTAAATACCTTCCCCTCTGTGCTATTTACTGTGGCCTGCCAAGCAATGTTCCTTCTAATTTTAAATTGGCTGTGTGCACAAATTTAATTTATCTGTGCGCATTTAAAAGGAAATTTTGCATATTACACAGAGCATTGTTCCTATTTCAGCCAATTTAATCGTGTGCGTAGTTGCTTACAGACACACAGCTTAAAAGGAATTCTATTTTCATGTGGTTCTTTGTTCGAGATTTGAGTTACTGTAACTGCACATAGGGTACAACAAAGTGCAGTCTTATATTGTACCTACTAATATGGGACCAAAGAAAATACTGCTCCAGCACAAATTGAGATTGGATGTAGATTTAATAGACCAGCTGTGATATTTATTTAAATGGTTCAGATAAAGGATTTTACACAATTAAATAAATTTAAATAATTTTGGCAATAGCTTAGTAACTTTGTATTTTCACAGTTTTTACGTTTGTCCATATTTAATGTGTTTTATTAAAGCCATTTATGGGAGTATTTTCATCACTTTTTTGTTATATGGAATCTGTGTCTTTGATTGTGTTGATTTGAAAAATAGGATGGCCCGAATAAACCCTCCAAAACATGTTGTCAATATTGAATAATGTCCTTAAAATGTATAAAAAGGCCTTTTAAAAGTGCTTTTCATCTCAACTTTGAGTTGCAACAGTCTTTCCTTCGGTTCATTTTTATTAATGCAAATGCATACGATTATGTAAAATATATGAATAGATTTGCTACAAATCTTGATAATATATGGCATATTTGATGTATGAGTAAGTAATTTGCTGAAGAATATGTAATTGATTAACTGTGATCACTATCAAAGAAGAAATGCAGGATAAAACCACAAAAGATCGTCGTGCAAATCAGAACATCTATCAAATACATAAAACCTTCCAGTCACTTCTTCACTCCTATGCTGCTTATAGCAAATTTGTCTGCAGGTAGGTCTCTGCTTGAGTTACCAGCAGGACCAGGTCATGAAGAACAGGGCTTGTGGAGTCTGTTCAAAAATACTGGGCTCAATTCAACTTAATTAATGACACATTTAGCTCCTCTATTTTTCATGGACTAATGTTATTTTCCACAATAATTGAAATAAATTAAAGAACCAAGCCACACAGTCATTTCATTTCAACACACCAGTTTATGATAAATAAATATGTATCTGTGGGTGTCAGTTCGATCAACAGGACTTAATTCTTAAAAAGACATTTCGCTAGTCGTCTGGCTTTCTCAATTCAGATCTATTTAAGTAAGAGAGTTTTTTAATTCATGTGGTAATTGTAGTTACAGATGTGTTACAATAGCTCAGCTGGACCTTCTACTAGTGAAACAAATACACAATAGGCTAGTACTTTTCTAACCATCACTGTTTTCTGTGAACTTCTAAAATTGTATTTTTAAGTACAATTTAAAGTGTATGTTAAAAAAAGGTACGTTAAAAAAAGACTGCCTAATCTTACCCTTCAAATATAAGACATGTTTGACAGCTGAAATGGAAGATGCTTCAGATTCAATATCTAAAGAAACCAAACCGGTGGTTGGGAAGAATTATAGTTTCCAGAAATGGCCAATATAAAAAAAAAAAATCCTGTTCAGATACCCTTTAAACTTTAACCCTTAAAAGAAGTCTTGAGTCTGTACAATTTTTGCTTGACTCCACAGCCCTTATGAAGATGCCAAACCCTGTCCTTACACTTATAAGGAATGTTGGAAAGGGTAAGAAGGACTCCTTAACAATGAGAAGCTTCTAGATTACAATGGATAATGTATTCCCTACTTTAAATTTTATTGAAATTAAGATTTCTGCATAGTGCTTTTACATACTACAGAACTCTAAGGAGACTTCTAATATCCTTATATTTATAGCAATTGGTACATTATCTACTATATGAACCAAGCTTGTTTTAGAAATTGTATTGGCTCTCTAAATAATGGCATGATTTTATTTTTCAGTTAGACATCATGTAATTTCACTAATATGTTGGGTGTTTTTCAGATTTCATATTAAGACCATTTATCTATTTTCCTTTCTATCTAGCCTAAAATAAAATGTTTTCTTAAAAAAAAGTGTTTTTTTAAAAAAAAAGTACCTGTTGAAACAGTGCTTCAAAATGTTTAAAAAAATAAGTTTCAATTAAATTTATTGGTTTATACATGCTAGGTCAAGGCAGCTATATTGAATAACCAACATATTAGACACACCATTGTTTTGGATCACATGCTACTGTACAGTAGCTTCAATATTCAATGATTGTTCAAATATTATATATTGTCACTATTTGCACTTGTAATGGATGTATACTATCCCATCTTTATATATTATCAGGGTTATTTAATAAAAGTTCTATCGTTTAAAATGGTGCTAATTTTGCCCCAACCAATCAGATCTTAGCTTTCAAATGTTAAATAAGATCTGATTGGTTGGGGCAGGATTTGCACCATTTTAAACGATAAGAACTTTTATTGAATCTCCCTGTTGTGTGTTTACAATGGGGGTTAGACCAAGCCTCTGGGATTGTGTACTTCTCCCAAGTTAAGGTCATGTGATCAGGGAGAGTTAGTCCAAATGAAGCTAGTCCCAGTGCAGCAAGGACTTTCAGCTCATAAAAGGCAAGTATTGATGTGTAGGACCCAGCTGAAAAAGCAAACCTTGAAGTGGTGGCAAGGCTTAAAATAATTTAGCCAAGTTATTGAAATAATGCTTTTATTTATCCAGAGAGAATGGCAGGCTTTTAAAGCAGCATCACAGAGGGAATGGACATGTAAGCAATTGAATGGGGTGTGCACTAGGCTACTATTTTGTATGGTATTTATGATTTATATAATTTATCATTTTAAAAGCATGAAAGATTGTTCTGAAAGGAGGGGACAAAAAATACATAAAGTGTTCTTTGGAAAATAACCCAGAAATTGGTTAAAATGGTAAGATTTTGAATCACTTACGGCTTATTCACACTATCACATTGCATGGGTTTGGGGGGTAGCTGGACATATATATAAAAAGGTTTTGTAAGGCTGGACTGCCCCTTTAAGAAGTAACTTTGTCCAATGCCAAAATATCCCTTTCAAAGCACTATTGCCTTCTCAAAGATCCAATGCTCAGCCAAAGGAAATCAACAGGTCACTAGATTTACCACATATTCCTGGACTGTGTGTACGTACGCCACTTTTAAAATATGGGAGATTAATATTTATCATGTCTAACCATAGTGGAAAATGTTGCGCAGGAGGGACCTCTATTTAACAATAATGCAGTTTTTGTGCATAGAACATCACTGTCTGAGAAATGTTTGGTATTTATTCCTGGTACGCTCTACCACTCATCCAAATTGTATAAAGTTGGATCTAAAGGTAATAGAGTTGTTACAAATTAAGTGACATCTCTCCAGAAGAGATGCAGGACAGGGCACGACCATAGCAAATGCCAGATGGTGAATGAGGCTCCTTCATATTTCATGCAAGTGGCAAGCGCTCAATTCACATAGGGGTAAGATACGCGATGCAATTAGACTTTGAATTATTTTGTTATTAACAGCAGGTACCCGGGACCCTACAAGTTCATGGAATATGATTTAACTTCTAACTTTAAAACAATTGAGGATTAGCATTTTTTTGATACCTCCGTTTATTCTTTTAAAGTTACATTTAACTGCAACCTTTTTATCCTTGGGGAACCCTAGAAAAAATGTTTATGTCTCGGGAGAACCTCTAGGTAAAAAAAATTCTAGATTTTAATTTACCTTGTTAGTCAACAATTCATAAAATATTACAGATAAATTAATACATATATCTCAAATGTATCTATTTTAAAACATAATACATATAATGGTGCTTGGATAGAGTAACAAAAATATTTCATTGACACAGTAGATTAAGTGCATTATTATGGTTTGTAATATCGGGATAGTGGGGCTTGGACAGTTTTTGTTTACAGGCAGCTATCTATGCAATGTTAAAACATTTGAGGACCATGAAACTTAATGTTTCCTGAAGGGGGTCATGAGGCAGCATTCTTAAATGTTCGATAGTAGTAAACATCGTAAAGTGATTACTGCATTGTGGAATCCAGAGAGGTGAGTGACACTGCTTAGCGTTATTGCATTCATCAAGTGTTTTTGTTACAGAGTTATGTGCCTAAAGGTTTGTGCACATGTGCGATGGGTGCAGACCCGCGGTGCACGATTTGTACGAACGGCCGACTAATGAGCCCGTGTATGGGCACTTTATAGACTGAAGCGGACACTCGTTCGTAGATCCACCCGGAGGATCGGGCAACGATCTCCGAGTGATCTGCTGATAAAGTGCGCATACACGGGCCAATTTTCGCCCGAAACGCCGTTCGTACACATTTTGCATGTGTGTACGAACTTTAAGTCTTGTAAGTCTTTCCAGTTGCTAGATAAAACAAAGCCCTGGGGTGTATCCCTAATCTTATTTGCTAAATCAGGAATACTTAGTTTGCTTCACCCAGGAAAAGAAAATAGCAATAATCTACTCTGTATCCTTCACAGCTGGAGAAAGGAAATGACCGGAGAATTAGTGAAAGCGTTTTATGTCTTGAAAATCCTTAAAGGGCAACTATAGTGGAAAAAAAACTTGTCTGTATACAATGTATAGATCACTTAGTATAAGCGCCTTACTTCATGTTTCTGTGTGACTTCGTTTCTTCACACTGGCAGGAGTTTGTACAAGCTGTGTAGTCCCCCTCCCCTCTCTGTCTACTCCCCCTCAAGCAGTGACGGGCTGTATACAGAGTCCGAGCATTGTCAGTTCAAAGGACTTTAAATGAAGTGCGACATCCTGTTGACCCCTCCATTCCAGAGCTAGACTTCAAGCAATCAAAGTGTGGAATAAAGTAGCAATATGCTGAAGGGAGGGGCAGAGGGGGAGAGGAGGAGGACAAGTGGTGCTGAGATTATTTACAAGTAAGTTACTGAACTCTGCCTGTTCTCTAACTTTGCTAATTGTTATTTACTTTTTACCTAAAGTTCATATCTCTCCCCCTGCTTAGCTGAGATCATAATCACTGAAGGAGAGTCAGTGTAACAGCAGCTTGTAGTGAGACCTTCACAAAACACAGTGACACATGCTTGTTGTCCTGTTACATTTCAGTTGCTTTAGTCATATATTTCATAGATTGCACTGGTGTCTGTTTGGTATATAGTCTGTATTACTGTATTATATATACTGTATTAGTGTTCCATTTGAGCACTGGTTTTGTATGTATATAAGATTTTTTGGGGGGGAGGGGCTGTTTATAGTGTGTTATGTCTATTGCTGGGGTTAATGGTTTATTGATTGTGTTTAGCACTACAGAATTTGACTATATGTTGCACATGGTACATATAGTGTGGCGGTGAGAGAGTGTGTGTGCAGTACTGCAGGGGAGCTTTGGTTTGTGTGGGTGTGTGCCTTTGAGTGACAGATGAGGTGTAGCAGCTCTACAAATCACAGCATATTCAAAGGCTTATATCTCGGGGACTATGTAGAATTTAAAGAAACTAAAGGTACCCTGGTGGATGGATGACTATAGGATACATTAGAAGAAATTAAAAAAAAATTTTCTCACTATAATTGCCCTTTAAATTTCATGAAGTTAATTAATGCATAGATAATTAAATCAAAAAATTCTTGCAATGAGGGGTGGTCTGGGACTGCAATCCCAACTTTAAAGGGTAAGGTCTGTTACTACATGGTATTCTAGGGGATGAGGAACTCTTTTCAGCCTGGGAATAAGGCATAGTTGCTCTTTAACATGTTAAAGGATACAGGTCTCCCACAAGGGCCCTCAATACAAGAAACCTTAAAAAAGAACTGCAATAACTTTAAAACAATCAATGAGATCTCTAGTTGTGAATCCTAAGTCATAACCATGTAAAGTATGAGTCTGAACTGTGTAATAGCCATCCCCTTAACCATTCTTTTTCCTTTCTCTGCCTAGAAGCATTATCCTGGACTAATTTAAAAGTTGGAGTGTTCTCTTTTCATAGAGGCACTTATATGGAGACCAGTTACCCGTTAAAAAGTTTTTTGAGCTTATGTTAAATTATAAACTTCTGTTTCTTTTTACAGGGCAATGTTTACAGGTGGCATGAAAGAAGCAAACCAAGATGTTATTGAATTAAAAGGTGTGTCTTTAAGGGACTCAGCACATAATGACTTTGCATATAGTTCTGAAGTAACTCTTGACCTTGACTGCATTCATGATGTCTAGAGCAGCAGTATTCTTCAGATGTACCAGTTGTTGAACTTTGTGAAGAGTTCTTGAGTCAGCCATGAGTGTGGAAACTTGCTTAAATATGGACAGATGGCTACAACATTCAGTTTGGCATCATTAAAAGAGTCTGTAGACTCGTTCACTTTTAAACATTTTCTTAAAATTTCTGAAGAAGAAGATTTTCTTAATTTGCCTTTGGAAAGGCTGGTCTTTTTTCTGAGAGCAATAAGCTTAAAAATTGCAGTGAGATAGATTTATTTCATGCTGCAATACGCTGGCTGCAGTTTGACATTCCGGCGAGGTAAAGCCAGCCAAGTTCTTTGTCACATTCGATTTCCATTAATGAAGTCTTCAGAATTGGTGGACAGTGTTCAAACTGTAGACATAATGTAGAAGATGTATTATGCCGACAGTATCTACTAGAAGCCTTCAACTATCAAATTTTGCCATTTAGGCAGCATGAGATGCAGTCACCCAGAACAGTAATTAGATCTCATGTGTCTTCTCTCATTACATTGGTGGCACACCAACACAGATAATGACCGGACAGTGAGCAGTAAATCATACTGCTTACCAGATATCAATTTCGGCAATTTAAAGACCTTAGAGAAATGGAGGTAGGATGCAGTCATGCGTGTGTTTGCAGTATTGGATAATTTTGTTTATGTTGTAGGTGGACAGCATTTGCGAGTACGAAGTGGTGAAGGAGCTGTTGATGTTTGTTTCCGCTATGATCCACCATTTAAATCAGTGGTTGCGAATTCAGGTAATGCAAAGAGAGCAGAATTCAATTTCAGTTGCATATTCTGCATGGGATGTTGTATGCAACTGGAGGACGAAATCGTCTTTGGTAGTTTGGCAACTGTGGAGAAGTACTGTCCAAAAGAAAATGAATGGACTATGTATGTTCTCTTAAACGAAGGACATGGGGACATGCTGGTGCCACACTTGGAGGCAAGCTGTATATCTCAGGAGGTTACGGAGTCTCTGTTGAAGACAAAAAGGCTTTTCATTGTTATGATCCTTCTGTAGACCAGTGGGAGTTCAAATCTCCAATGAATGAGCCTAGAGTTTTACATGCTATGATTGCAACTAGAACAGAATATATGCTCTTGGTGGGAGAATGACGAATGTTGATCGATGTTTTGATTGTGTTAGCTGTTGAGTATTATACTTCAGAGACGATACGTGGACAAAAGTAAGCCCAATGAGAGCTGGTCAATCTGAAGCTGGCTGCTGTCTTTTAAATAGAAAAATTTATATGTAGGAGGCTAACTGAGCCTATTTAAACAATGTTACTAGTATTGTCCAAGATATAATGCAGAAAAGATGAATGGGAAAGGGACCTTCATTTTCCAGAATCGTTGCTGGAATTGCTTGTGCGTCGTTATTTATACCACAAAATAACCGAGAGGTAACTAACACCCACCAAATCTGCATTTTAAATGTCTTCATAATTTTTATACATTAAATGGAACTGTGGTCTCCATACAAGTTCCGTCTATTAAAAAGAGCAAACTCCTTATTTTGAATTTAATCTAGGATCAACGCATTAGTTGCAATCTATCCAAACATACAGCAGTATATCGGGTGTGCTCTCTGCTTCATGCTGACGGGCATCATTGCTTTTTCTTTCCTAAGGTGCCATAGGCAGAGTAAAATAGTATGTGTTGAAAGCCTGTTACTATACTTTATAAAAGATACATTTTTGAGGGTAGGGCTTATGGTTTACAGTGAGACTAGGAAGTTTCACAACAGCTAGAGGCATTGTGCTAGGCATGTTTTTAAAAGAGATGAGTAGAGTAGTTTTAATGTCTTGTATTGAGGGCACTTATATGGAGACCACAGTTCCCCTTGACTGTAATATATAATCCTTTATAAAAATAATACTAATAAGGACAGAGACTTACTGGTTATTTCCATAATTTCATGGTAGCATTACAAAATTTTACCTAATTTAAAAAAGGTTTTTACAGCATTCCACAAGCTAAATGCAAAACCAGAGAGCCAACCACAGACCAGTTCGGCTTTATGACCCATCATCAGTGTAGCGTAATCCTCTGTGTTTTGCTGTGAGAAGCGCCTATCGAGAGATGTCACAAATAAATTAAATAAGATAGGGAGAGAATTAGGCTTCGCAGCTCCCCTTCAGTATCGCAAATAAGGAATGGAGACATCTGGGTAATTTCCATGTTCCATGCAAAACCAGAGGCCTACACTACACTGATGATGGCTCAATAAGCCGGAACTGGTCTGTGGATGCTTTTGATTGCATCTAGCTTGTGGAATGCTGTAAAAAAAAATTTATTGGGTTAAAGCATGGAAAGACCAGAATTCTCCATTCCTCAATTGCATAAAAGAGCCTAATTCTCTCCCTATCTAATTATTTTTTTAGTGATATCTATATATACTGTAATCTAAATGGGTATCTTAGAGATCTGCACTAATAAATACTGGTGCAACCTGCTTTAACAGCGTAATGTGTAGGGAGGTAGGTAATTTGGATACTATAGAACAAGCAGATTACATTTTTAATGGTATTTTGGTAGAAATTAACAAAGCAATGGTTCTCTGTTTAAAGCTAAACAATGAAATTCCACTATGAATTTTAGCCAAGTAGGAAAAAAAATTGCATATTCTAATAACTTGTTTTTTCCAACACAATAAACTATTACTTCATAATACCAAAGAACTTAGGGCATGCATTCTTACCCCTTCCTTTCAGACCACGCCTTTAATAATAGCAACAAATATATATGAACATAAATGTAAATGCTATGTATTTATATGTTGAAGACCATAGAGCATGCATTTTAAACTCCCTCCTTTTTGTGTGAATCCATAAAGAAAGAAAAAAATAGAAGAGTCTGTGAAAATGTTTAATGTATGTAATAAGGAGGTTGTTTGCACCCAAGTGCGTGAAAAAATGTTATTTTATGTAATTTTGGGTCTATGATGGGTCTTTCAACCATTTTGCAGGGGCCAGTACCATTTCCACAAATTTAGGAAACAATGCAGTAAAGTTTAATTTAATTATGGATATTAAACTGGCGCATTTTACCTCCTTCACTCCTGCACTAAAGTGGTTCTGCATCACAGGAACGATAAAGTTAAAGCACATATCCGAGAAAATTATTGCATCTCTCTGTAAATGTATTTTTTGAACCAGGGCCATTCGGCCAAGCCAAGCAAACCGTTGTGAAGCTGTGTTATATCCCAGGCAAAAAATAAGTTCTATAGTTTACTTTCATACCACAAGTGCCTTTAATTATGTTTTCCACCATATTAGAGATCTAGATTAATCTTTGCCTATGGAAATGTACTACATCTTTGACAGTTGTTACAAAATTTTACTTTGACTTTTTAATTATGGTTATATGTTTTTCAAATCAATTGAACAGGTGTGATGCACAACCCTCCTACAGAGTGTGGAGAATGGATAGTGGGGATAAAATAGTATATCAAAAAAAAAAAAAAAGGAAGACAGTATCCCCATATTATAGCACCCTACAACAATTCAACATCAGTGGAACAAAGTGTATTATAAATTTAACATTTATTAGGTATAAATAAAAGAGATTATACACACATTAAAAATAGATCATCACTGAACTAACCAGTAAAAAAAGAAGATAGGGAAAACTGAAGATAATCAGATAAGGTAAGGCCTGATTATCCCTAGATATAAGTGGGAGAGACCTCTCCACCAAAAGCTTGCCCTATAATGCCACCAGTTGTTAGTGGCATTGCATTTTACGTAGCAACGTCTCATTGACAGGAATGTTAGCTATGTATAAAATGCGCTAACATCCTGTGGCCCCTATGATTAAAGGGGAACGTGGTCTCCAAATAGGTTGAGTTTAAATGAAAGGCCAGTTTCCTACTTTTTAAACGACGCCATCAACCACCTCTAAGTGTCTACAGCCCAAGATATAAAGAAATTACTGGACAGGAAGTTAATGGGTGGGAGTGAGTCGACATCCCTAAAGCTGCTCCTCCCCTTAGCCACCGGTGGCACCAGCCTCAGGACTTCAGTGACCGACAGGAGACAGTAAGTCCCTCCCTGCGGTGTGTGAAGATCCCCACAATGAAGGTAAGGGAATCGTACAGCCCTACTCTCTCACTATGTGAAAACAGTCTTTTCAGGCAGAGTTCTCACTCTGCCTGAAAAGGCTGTTTTCACAGTTTTTCTGTAGGGTGTGTGTGTTGAGTGTGCCACGGCAATCCGTGATGGGCGAGGCAAGGCAAGAGGAGGGGCTGCAAGAGGAGAGGAAACGGCAGATTGGCTGTCATCCACTGACATGGTTTCAGAGCAGGAAGTGAGGGGACCTGGTGATGCTGGCTGACCATATCAACACACAAAAATGTAAAAAAACTATGCAAAATAAGCAATGAAAATACATTGCAAAAATTTTCTCAGGAGAGCAATTCCTATCAATTACCTAAAGTAATTTTTGGACCACAGTTCCTTTAAGTTCTCCTAGGAGGACGAAATAGTCCTGTGTGTGTTACTGCTTATTTTTTTAACTTAACAGCAGGATCTGCGAGTGTTTGATAACCTGATCCTCCTCATGATAATGTAATGCAGGTATTTAACTTGCATTAGAGTAGTAACTTTCTGTACACTGGCATACTGATCCAGAGATGATGTCCGACTGTTTTCTTGTATTAACTACATCCGAAATCAACCGCCATTAAGAGTAAGGGACCTTAGGACCAGCTCTTACCTGGACTGGAAGAAGCAACAAGTGCTTAGGGTTGCTTTACATATTATAGGGCAAGCTTTGGGTGTGGGATGAGGTCTCTCCCACTCATATCTAGGGATATACAGGCTTTATTTTTATCTGACTATCCTCGTTTTCCTACTCTTATTTTCTACCGGTTGGTTCAGTGATGGATCTATTTAATGTGTGTATAATCAGTCTTTTAATGTTACCTAAAATGTATACTTTAATTCACTAGTTCCACTGGAGTTGATGAAATTGTAGCGTGTGATAATTTAGGGGGATACTTCCCTTTTTTTCATTTTATATCTGCTTTGACAACTCAATGCAACGTTGTACCCATTGTTTCCATTTCAATTGCCGTTGTTTACATAAAATGTATCGATAAAGAATTAATTTTATAAATAAATCCAGAACTGAAGTAAGTAGTAGAAAAACAGTAAATATATCGGAATACACTATTCAAAAGACTCCGTTGTTATGAGCTTCTGTATCAATGTCACTGCCCACCATAACTAATTAATGAACAAAGTAGTTCTTTTAGGCCTTGTTCCTGATCTGATGACTCTCATTCCAAGACTTTTCCGATGCATGAAAACTGGGGGGTCCATGCTAATCACAGTAAAATCTAGATTTTACAATGCGGCATGATATAACAGTAGTGAACTAAAACTCATAAGAGATATTTACGACCATGTGGTTATAGTTAAAAGCAGGCAACAAAACACTGCAACATAGTTCAAATGTCTACAACTGCAGTATCAAAATACCATGCGTTATCTGTATTTTAAAGACAGGCATCATTTTATGCCATGAACATGAGTTACAGATGCAACTAAAATAATAGGGTGGGGTAGCGATATTTATCAATACGGCGTCATTATAAAATATGCCCATTACAGTTAAAATAAATGAACAGTTAAAGGAAGATTCACCAAGAGCACTCCTCATGCGGATGCTACAGAGTGTTAATATTGCATTGCAGTTCTCAGTTAAAACCTCTTTTGTTCTTATGGTCTGTGTAATTTTTATGCCAGACATTTAATTGTATGCAATATTAAATGTGGTGGCTATGTGCATTACTCTTCCTAAATGTATGTAGCTGCTGAATTACTTTTTGATTAAAGTCACGCTAACCTTTGCAAGTGAGCAATGCGACTGCAGAAAAGTGTGTGCCAACATGCTGTAAATCTACTGTTTTTCTTTCTTTAGTTCTTTTAGTAATGTATTATCGATCTAAGTAAATTAATCCTCTTGTTGACATTCTATGTGAAGTGTGTAATATGCGAGAGCTGTCTCATTTCAAAACCTAAAAAACATTCAAAAAAGAAAATAAGCATCCCGTGGATAATCCAGACACACAGAATGTTAAAACCCTGAGAGTTTTGGAGTGTTCTAAAGTACTTATCTGGGATACTAATAAGACTTCTGCACCATATGGCCTAAGGGTCCGAAGGGAGTTTTATGCAGCTTCTGATAGGTTTCTTTCTTTACTATTGATTACACACATAGGTGAATGTATGCTTACCGGTAAGTGGTTATGTTATTTTGTTTTCCCCAATATCTAAGGGTCTTTCTATAGGGGAACAGGACAGGAAGTTGTGGTGCATTTTTGGATGTCTCCATCCTGCAGAAAATAGTTATGTTTTCAAATTGACAATATCTTTCGGTCACCACCATTGTGCTGTGACTTTTATTATGCAAGAAAGTTTTTCTACTTTAAATTGTACTATGCAAAATAGGCAGAATGAGGACAAAGCTTGCTCAACATGTAGCCATCATTTATTTAGCCTGCATGCCACCCTCTTTTAAATTTAAAAGTTAAAAGAACATGTTTGCCCTGAACCTCAATTTAATTTACATATAAAACCAGTATTCTTATAAAAAAAAGAAAAAAAAAATGTATCTGAAATGCAAATCTACTGAGTTTCCCAGTGCATTAGGACATGATGCTCATTAAGCACATCATGCAAAATCCTCCTGTATACATAAGAAAAGGGGCATTATTATAGTATCTACCAACAGTTAAAATAATTCTCCCCCCCCAAACAGTATGGGATGTAAAAACAGACCCTCCAGGGATGCAATGACAGAAGTGCATTTTGGGGGCTATGGGGTTTCGCAGCTCGAAATGGGATCCCCCCTTCTCCTGGCCTTGGAAGAGGCCTTTTTGGTTAGGGGTCCCGCAGCTGAACCAGGACCCCCCTTCCGGCCTTAGGGGGCCTTGTCTTTTCGGCACTACAAGTGCCCTTGCGGCCTAGGAGGGCCTTTGTGGGACTTAAGGTATCCCCTAAGCTCGAAACTGGGACCCCCCCCTGCCCTTATAAGGCCATTGCGGCACTAAAGTGCCCTTGCGGCCACTCTGACCCCCTCCCCAGCAATGACTAAATAGCCCTGATTGTGGCCAACACGCTTCGGGGGGGGTGTCGGCTGGGTGGGGTAGGCCCCTGCGGCGCCAGGGGCACTCTACTGGGTGTGCACTTCAACTGTACCAATGTCACCGTGTCTTGATCCACTGTCTTTTCTTCACAGCCAGACGACACAACCAACTCTGCTGAAGTCCTCCATGACTAGGCAAGGTCACTTCGGCCAGTCAGATATTAAAATCAGCAAGAAAGGAACAGGATAAAGTTAGAGGCATGAAGGTGTATGAACCTATTTGGGAGGTGCTGACCCCAGGAGAAATCAATAAGAGCCATACAGGTAGAAAGAAAGGTCGCGTCTGAAACACTAAATGAGAAAAGGACTTCATATAACTTGAATCAGGCATATTAACTTATAATTAAAGTGATTTTTAGCTTACAGTTGTATATATGCTCTTTCTATTTAGAGTGTGCAGACCAGACCCTTTATAACCCTGTATAGTCACTTTGGCCGTCAGTGACCCGCCGTGGGCCTGGCACTGGCGGCTTCAATGGAGCCGGATGTTAGTCTTTCTATATTCTTGCCCATCAACTGCGATGACTTTTGAACTCCGCAGTGTTTTGACTCTTTAGTATAGTTTTCTGAAGGGAGCACTAATCCAATTGATTGGTCAATTGTCCAGGCCTTGCGACCACAGGTTGTGTATACAGGGACACAGCCTGGTATTGACGACTCAGAGTTTGTTGTCACGGCTAAGAATGTCATCTGCTTGCCCTTTTGTAATCTGTAGGTCAAACTGCTGCAATTGCGCCACATTGTTTGAAGTTATCCACAGCAGACACAGAGACTGCTTCAGCCCCCTCTAAAGTATCATTTATAACACAGATTAAAAACAATGTGGTCCCCAGATGCAAAAACTCTGATGGTTGCTCCACTCTTAGAACTTATCCCAATGGATGTAGCCCCATTACCAATCACTCTCCGTTTGCAACCCAAACAACCAATGCTCTATCCATGTACAATGTTTTTTTCCAGGCCAGCTATATCAATTTATACATTAGTGTATCGGCACAGTGTCAAAAGTTTTAGGCTACTGTAATCACTGCCATGCCAGAATCTATAAAATTCTCTTACTCCTTCATAAAAACCCAAGTAGATTTGTCAACATGAAAAGCTTATTTTCTCACAAATACATGCTTGCTATCTACTTATAAGATGAGTTCTGGAGACAAAGTCAGGATTATGCGTTCCGTAAAAACTTTCCAGCAGTATGTGTTTGTTAAAAAAGAATTGAAGCCAAATTTAAAAGAAGAGTACTGGCGACATGGATGTTAAAATGGAGGCAACAAGGGTGGAATTAGGCAACAGGAAAGGGGGTAATGTCATTGTTGGTGTCTGCTATAAGCCACCAAATGCTAGCAGGGAGGAAGTGAGTCAGCTTCATATGCAGTTGGCAAGGCCTGCAAGTCTGGGGAGTGTGCTCATTATGGGGGACTTTTACCCTGACATTGGTGTAGTGGAACTGCCAACAGAGAAAAAGGCGATGAGTTCCTGAATTTGCTGCAGGATAATTTTCTCTCACAGGTGGTTGAATTTCCTACTAGAAAAGGAGCTCTGTTGTGTTAATGAATACCTGTTGGAAAGGGATCTTGGAGTTTTGGTGGGTAACAAACTTAAAGGGCATGTCCACCCCCAAAACTCAAATTTAAGCCCATACTGGCCCCACTCTGTAGTGTACAAAAATCCTTACCTTACATCCCAGCTCCTTATGGTTGCCATGCTGTGCCCCTCCAAAGTCCAGGAAAGTGCAGTGTAGAAGGTCTGGGTGACTTATCCTGTGCCTGTCTCAACCTCGACAAGGTCTGAGGCATGCGCAGGAGAGTCCTCCCCCCCCCCTCTCCCTCCCGTTTTCTTCTCCCTTCCCCTAGTGTAAAACCCCAAGTATATACTATATATATTGATCCCCCAGCCCCAACCGCCGTAACAGAATTCATACAAAGTGCCCAGATAGTTACTTACCATCCCTCTATCCTCCGGGGTTCTGAGCAGCCGGCAGCCGAGTCCCTGATTGGCTGCCTCTCAGCCAATCAGGGACGCGGCTGCCGGTCCCGCCCTCTGCTTGCATTTCCGTGCAAGCAGAGGGCCTGGAGAGTGCCGCGGAGGATAGAGGGAATGTAAGTACATATCGGGGCACTTTCTAAGAATTTTATTACGGTGGTTGGGACTGGGGGATCAATATGTATAATATATTAAGAGTTCAAAAAAGGGCTGGAAATGCCCTTTAAAGGAAGCAAGCAGTGCCAGGTGGCAACAGCCAGAGCCAGCATAGTATTGTCTTGTAGAAATAGAGGAATGTATTCAAGGGAGGAAAATGTTATTCTCCCTCTTTACAAAGCATTGGTAAGGCCTCATTTGGAATATGCAGTGCAATTTTGGAATCCTTTGTACAAAAAGGACATCTTTGAAATGGAAAGGGTTCAGAGAATGGCAACTAAATAAGGGGATTGGGGGAGCTTGAATATGAAGAGAGACTGGAAAAGTTACAATTCCGTACGCTGTAGAAAAGGTGCTTGCGTGGGGATATGATTACTGTGTATAAATACATTAACGGGCCATACAATAAACTATCTGGGGCATTGTTCACCAATAGAGCATGTCGGGACACGTGGACATCCCTTAAGACTTGAAGAAAAAAGGTTTAGGCTGCAAGTTCGGAAAGGGTTTTTCACCGTGAGAACGGTAAAGCTATGGAACTGTCTTCCAGTGGACGTTGTTATGGCAGTTTCACTGGTCAGTTTAAAAACAAAAAAGCTGGATGAGTTTCTGCAAACAAGGAATGTTGCAAATTATTGGTATTGATATATAAAGTAGAGTTGACCCAGGGAAATTTCCGATTGCCACAATTTTTTTCCCCTTCATAAATTTGGTGGTTTTTTTGCCTTCCTCTGGATCAACAGTTAGGCAGGAAATGAGGATATTGCTAGATGGGTTGGACTGGATGGACATATATCTTTATTCAACCTCAAATACTATACTATACTAATATACAAGCAACAGCTGTCGGTACTTATGAAACTCAACTTGAGACCACATATATCTGTAACAAGATTATCACTTTATTAAACATCAGTTGACATTCTATACCCCAAATCCCTATATACACCCTCCACCAAAACATCAATAAAAACCTAGGTTAAACACTTACAAAACGGTATAAAATGGTAATTGAAGTATGTATAAGAGTTCAGCAACAAGTGTACTGGCTATGCATAGCTTCCAAAGTGTCCCAGGTGATCCTATAATTGGAAATCCCAGTTTATGTGGGGTAGAGGGATTGTTACTAAAAAGCACTTCAGGGCTCCATCCTACTGTGGCAGAAACTATTCATTGTATCCAGTATCAAACTCGGGACTTACGGTTATTAGACCTCTTCACCTGATGCTGCTGGCAAGATGGTCCTTTACTATAGAAGTCCTCCTCCACATCCCGATGCACAAACCATAATCTTCTGCAACTCACTGCTGTACAGAGGTGCTGAAATTACTATGCGGCACCCGGACCTTCCTAACATTCACCGCCAAACCTAACAATTACAAACACGGGACACATAGGATCACCCTGGACACTTTGGAAGCTATGCATATCCAGTACACTTGTTGTTGAACACTTATACATACCTTCAATTACCGTTTTTTAAGTGTTTGACCTAGGTTTTTATTGATGTTTTTGTGGAGGGGGGACATGGGGATTTGGGGTATAGAATGTCATCTGATGTTTAATAAAGTGATAATCTTGTTACAGATATGTGTGGTCTCAAGTTGAGTTTCATAAGTACTGACAGTTGTTGCTTGTATATTAGTATAGTAAAGTATTTGAGGTTGAATAAAGACATACGTCCAACCCATCTAGCAATATCCTCATTTCCTGCCTAACTGTTGATCCAGAGGAAGGCAAAAAAAACCACCAAATTTATGAAGGGGAAAAAAATTGTGGCAATCGGAAAGACTGGTAATTAAGTCCTGTTATTTTGTATTCCCTAACGTGTGCAGTGCAATTTCCAACAATATTTTCCTGCATGTTTCTGTCTGTGGAGATGTGCACTTAGTTGTTTTATGGCCTATTGTATTGCTGTGCAATACTTAATCTATAAGTAAGTCACACTAGAGTAATTGGTATTGGTGCTGCTCCCTTCATTGTTTCTAACTGGAGGAACCCCTACATAAAATAATTATATATTTTTATTTATGTCTTGGTCATCAATTCAACAAAAAACATTCCCCTAAATATAAGAAAAATAATTTAAATCATATATTTGTAAATATAGCTATACTAGAAAAATTGTGCATCACAAAACATTCATCACAAGGTTCGTTCCATACAATTCCTGTCACTATCCCATTCTGATCCTCTACCAACCTCTAAGGGAACCCTTATGTCCCTGAACCTCTGGTTGATGAACACTGGCTTATAGAATTTCTATGGAAACAATATAAATTGCTTTATAAAGTATCACTGGATACTTTTTTGTTCCACCAAAAATATTAATTGCCAAGCAGAATTTTTCTTTCTTCTGAAACAAATTGTGTATTTGGTAAAATTAAATACCTTCCCCTTCTGTGCTATTTACTGTGGCCTGCCAAGCAATGTTCCTTCTAATTTTAAATTGGCTGTGTGCACAAATTTAATTTATCTGTGCGCATTTAAAAGGAAATTTTGCATATTACACAGAGCATTGTTCCTATTTCAGCCAATTTAATCTGTGTGCGTAGTTGCTTACAGACACACAGCTTAAAAGGAATTCTATTTTCATGTGGTTCTTTGTGTTCGAGATTTGAGTTACTGTAACTGCACATAGGGTACAACAAAGTGCAGTCTTATATTGTTACCTACTAATATGGGACCAAAGAAAATACTGCTCCAGCACAAATTGAGATTGGATGTAGATTTAATAGACCAGCTGTGACTTATTTATTTAAATGGTTCAGATAAAGGATTTTACACAAATTAAATAAATTTAAATAATTTTGGCAATAGCTTAGTAACTTTGTATTTTCACAGTTTTTACGTTTGTCCATATTTAATGTGTTTTATTAAAGCCATTTATGGTAGTATTTTCATCACTTTTTTGTTATATGGAATCTGTGTCTTTGATTGTGTTGATTTGAAAAATAGGATGGCCCGAATAAAGCCCTCCAAAACATGTTGTCAATATTGAATAATGTCCTTATAAATGTATAAAAAGGCCTTTTAAAAGTGCTTTTCATCTCAACTTTGAGTTGCAACAGTCTTTCCTTCGGTTCATTTTTATTTAATGCAAATGCATACGATTATGTAAAATATATGAATTAGACTTTGCATACAAATCTATGATAATATATGGCATATTTTGATGTAAGTAATTTTGCTGAAGAATATGTAATTGATTAACTGTTGATCACTATCAAAGAAGAAATGCAGGATAAAACCACAAAAGATCGTCGTGCAAAATCAGGAACATCTATCAAATACATAAAACCTTCCAGTCACTTCTTCACTCCTATGCTGCTTATAGCAAATTTGTCTGCAGGTAGGTCTCTGCTTGAGTTACCAGCAGGACCAGGTCATGAAGAACAGGGCTGTGGAGTCTGTTCAAAAATACTTGGGCTCAATTCAACTTAATTAATGACACATTTAGCTCCTCTATTTTTCATGTACTAATGTTATTTTCCACAATAATTGAAATAAATTAAAGAACCAAGCACACAAGTCATTTCATTTCAACACACCAGTTTTATGGATAAATAAATATGTATCTGTGGTGTTCAGTTCGATCAACAGGACTTAATTCTTAAAAAGACATTTCGCTAGTCGTCTGGCTTTCTCAATTCAGATACTATTTAAGTAAGAGAGTTTTAAATTCATGTGGTAATTGTAGTTACAGATGTGTTACAATAGCTCAGCTGGACCTTCTACTAGTGAAACAAATACACAATAGGCTAGTACTTTTCTAACCATCACTGTTTTCTGTGAACTTCTATAAATTGTATTTTTAAGTACAATTTAAAGTGTATGTTAAAAAAAGGTACGTTAAAAAAAAGACTGCCTAATCTTACCCTTCAAATATAAGACATGTTTGACAGCTGAAATGGAAGATGCTTCAGATTCAATATCTAAAGAAACCAAACCGGTGGTTGGGAAGAATTATAGTTTCCAGAAATGGCCAATATAAAAAAAAAAAATCCTGTTCAGATACCCTTTAAACTTTAACCCTTAAAAGAAGTCTTGAGTCTGTACAATTTTTGCTCTGACTCCACAGCCCTTATGAAGATGCCAAACCCTGTCCTTACACTTATAAGGAATGTTGGAAAGGGTAAGAAGGACTCCTTAACAATGAGAAGCTTCTAGATTACAATGGATAATGTATTCCCTACTTTAAATTTTATTGAAATTAAGATTTCTGCATAGTGCTTTTACATACTTACAGAACTCTAAGGAGACTTCTAATATCCTTATAATTTATAGCAATTGGTACATTATCTACTATATGAACCAAAGCTTGTTTTAGAAATTGTATTGGCTCTCTAAATAATGGCATGATTTTATTTTTCAGTTAGACATCATGTAATTTCACTAAATATGTTGGGTGTTTTTCAGATTTCATATTAAGACCATTTATCTATTTTCCTTTCTATCTAGCCTAAAATAAAATGTTTTCTAAAAAAAAAATTTTTTTTTAAAAAAAAAAGTACCTGTTGAAACAGTGCTTCAAAATGTTTAAAAAAATAAGTTTCAATTAAATTTTATTGGTTTATAACATGCTAGGTCAAGGCAGCTATATTGAATAACCAACATATTAGACACACCATTGTTTTTTGGATCACATGCTACTGTACAGTAGCTTCAATATTCAAATGATTGTTCAAATATTATATATTGGTCACTATTTGCACTTTGTAATGGATGTATACTATCCCATCTTTATATATTATCAGGGTTATTTAATAAAAGTTCTTATCGTTTAAAATGGTGCTAATTTTGCCCCAACCAATCAGATCTTAGCTTTCAAATGTTAAATAAGATCTGATTGGTTGGGGCAGGATTTGCACCATTTTAAACGATAAGAACTTTTATTGAATCTCCCTGTTTGTGTGTTACAATGGGGGTTAGACCAAGCCTCTGGGATTGTGTACTTCTCCCAAGTTAAGGTCATGTGATCAGGGAGAGTTAGTCCAAATGAAGCTAGTCCCAGTGCAGCAAGGACTTTCAGCTCATAAAAGGCAAGTATTGATAGTGTAGGACCCAGCTGAAAAAGCAAACCTTGAAGTGGTGGCAGGGCTTAAAATAATTTAGCCAAGTTATTGAACTAATTGCTTTTATTTATCCAGAGAGAATGGCAGGCTTTTAAAGCAGCATCACAGAGGGAATGGACATGTAAGCAATTGAATGGGGTGTGCACTAGGCTACTATTTTGTATGGTTATTTATGATTTATATAATTTATCATTTTTAAAAGCATGAAAGATTGTTCTGAAAGGAGGGGACAAAAAATATCTAAAGTGTTCTTTGGGAAAATAACCCAGAAATTGGTTAAAAATGGTACAGATTTTGAATCACTTACGGCTTATTCACACTATCACATTGCATGGGTTTGGGGGTAGCTGGACATATATATAAAAAGGTTTTGTAAGGCTGGACTCGCCCTTTAAGAAGTAACTTTGTCCAATGCCAAAATATCCCTTTCAAAGCACTATTGGCCTTCTCAAAGATCCAATGCTCAGCCAAAGGAAATCAACAGGTCACTAGATTTTACCACATATTCCTGGACTGTGTGTACGTACGCCACTTTTAAAATATGGGAGATTAATATTTATCATGTCTAACCATAGTGGAAAATGTTGCGCAGGAGGGACCATCTATTTAACAATAATGCAGTTTTTGTGCATAGAACATCACTGTCTGAGAATTGTTTGGTATTTATTCCTGGTACGCTCTACCACTCATCCAAATTTGTATAAAGTTGGATCTAAAGGTAATAGAGTTGTTACAAATTAAGTGACATCTCTCCAGAAGAGATGCAGGACAGGGCACGACCATAGCAAATGCCAGATGGTGAATGAGGCTCCTTCATATTTCATGCAAGTGGCAAGCGCTCAATTCACATAGGGGTAAGATACGCGATGCAATTAGACTTTGAATTATTTTGTTATTAACAGCAGGTACCCTGGGACCCTACAAGTTCATGGAATAATAGATTTAACTTCTAACTTTAAAACAATTGAGGATTAGCACTTTTTTTGATACCTCCGTTTTTATTCTCTTTTAAAGTTACATTTAACTGCAACCTTTTTATCCTTGGGGAACCCTAGAAAAAATGTTTATGTCTCGGGAGAACCTCTAGGTAAAAAAAATTCTAGATTTTAATTTACCTTGTTAGTCAACAATTCATAAAAATATTACAGATAAATTAATACATATATCTCTAAATGTATCTATTTTAAAACATAATACATATAATGGTGCTTGGATAGAGTAACAAAAATATTTCATTGACACAGTAGATTAAGTGCATTATTATGGTTTGTAATATCGGGATAGTGGGGCTTGGACAGTTTTTGTTTACAGCGCAGCTATCCTATGCAATGTTAAAAACATTTGAGGAACCATGAAACTTAATGTTTCCTGAAGGGGGTCATGAGGCAGCATTTCTTAAATGTCTGCATAGTAGTAAACATCGTAAAGTGATTACTGCATTGTGGAATCCAGAGAGGTGAGTGACACTGCTTAGCGTTATTGCATTCATCAAAGTGTTTTTGTTACAGAGTTATGTGCCTAAAGGTTTGTGCACATGTGCGATGGGTGCAGACCCGCGGTGCACGATTTGTACGAACGGCCGATAATGAGCCCGTGTATGGGCACTTTATAGACTGAAGCGGACACTCGTTCGTAGATCCACCCGGAGGATCGGGCAACGATCTCCGAGTGATCTGCTGATAAAGTGCGCATACACGGGCCAATTTTCGCCCGAAACGGCCGTTCGTACACATTGTGCATGTGTGTACGAACTTTAAGTCTTGTAAGTCTTTCCAGTTGCTAGTAGAAAACAAAGCCCCTGGGGTGTATCCCTAATCTTATTTGCTAAATCAGGAATACTTAGTTTGCTTCACCCAGGAAAAGAAAATAGCAATAATCTACTCTGTATCCTTCACAGCTGGAGAAAGGAAATGACCGGAGAATTTAGTGAAAGCGTTTTATGTCTTGAAAATCCTTAAAGGGCAACTATAGTGAAAAAAAAACTTTGTCTGTATACAATGTATAGATCACTTAGTATAAGCTGCCTTACTTTCATGTTTCTGTGTGACTTCGTTTCTTCACACTGGCAGGAGTTTGTACCAAGCTGTGTAGTCCCCCTCCCCTCTCTGTCTACTCCCCCTCAAGCAGTGACGGGCTGTATACAGAGTCCGAGCATTGTCAGTTCAAAGGACTTTAAATGAAGTGCTGACATCCTGTTGACCCCTCCATTCCAGAGCTAGACTTCAAGCAATCAAAGTGTGGAATAAAGTAGCAATATGCTGAAGGGAGGGGCAGAGGGGGAGAGAGGAGGACAAGTGGTGCTGAGATTATTTACAAGTAAGTTACTGAACTCTGCCTGTTCTCTAACTTTGCTAATTGTTATTTACTTTTTACCTAAAGTTCATATCTCTCCCCCTGCTTAGCTGAGATCATAATCACTGAAGAGAGAGTCAGTGTAACAGCAGCTTGTAGTGAGACCTTCACAAACACAGTGACACTGCTTGTTGTCCTGTTACATTTCAGTTGCTTTAGTCTATATATTTCATAGATTGCACTGTGTGTCTTGTTTGGTATATAGTCTGTATTACTGTATTATATATACTGTATTAGTGTTCCATTTGAGTCACTGGTTTTGTATGTATATAAGATTTTTTGGGGGGGAGGGGCTGTTTTATAGTGTGTTATGCTCATATTGCTGGGTTAATGGTTTATTGATTGTGTTTAGCACTACAGCATTTGACTATATGTTGCACATGGTACATATAGTGTGGGTGAGAGAGTGTGTGACAGTACTGCAGGGGAGCTTTGGTTTGTGTGGGTGTGTGCCTTTGAGTGACAGATGAGGTGTAGCAGCTCCTACAAATCACAGCATATTCAAAGGCTTATATCTCGGGGACTATGTAGAATTTAAAGAAACTAAAGGTACCCTGGTGGATGGGATGACTTATAGGATACATTAGAAGAAATTAAAAAAAAAATTTTCTCACTATAATTGCCCTTTAAATTTCATGAAGTTAATTAATGCATAGATAATTAAATCAAAAAATTCTTGCAATGAGGGGTGGTCTGGGACTGCAATCCCAACTTTAAAGGGTAAGGTCTGTTACTACATGGTATTCCTAGGGGATGAGGAACTCTTTTCAGCCTGGGAATAAGGCATAGTTGCTCTTTAACATGTTAAAGGGATACAGGTCTCCCCACAAGGGCCCTCAATACAAGAACCCTTAAAAAGAACTGCAATAACTTTAAAACAATCAATGAGATCTCTAGTTGTGAATCCTAAGTCATAACCATGTAAAGTTATGAGTCTGAACTGTGTAATAAGCCCCATCCCCTTAAACCATTCTTTTTCCTTTTCTCTGCCTAGAAGCATTATCCTGGACTAATTTAAAAGTTGGAGTGTTCTCTTTTTCATAGAGGCACTTATATGGAGACCAGTTACCCGTTAAAAAAGTTTTTTGAGCTTATGTTAAATTATAAACTTCTGTTTCTTTTTACAGGGCAATGTTTACAGGTGGCATGAAAGAAGCAAACCAAGATGTTATTGAATTAAAAGGTGTGTCTTTAAGGGGACTCCAGCACATAATTGACTTTGCATATAGTTCTGAAGTAACTCTTGACCTTGACTGCATTCATGATGTCTTAGGAGCAGCAGTATTTCTTCAGATGGTACCAGTTGTTGAACTTTGTGAAGAGTTCTTGAAGTCAGCCATGAGTGTGGAAACTTGCTTAAATATCGGACAGATGGCTACAACATTCAGTTTGGCATCATTAAAAGAGTCTGTAGACTCGTTCACTTTTAAACATTTTCTTAAAATTTCTGAAGAAGAAGATTTTCTTAATTTGCCTTTGGAAAGGCTGGTCTTTTTTCTCGAGAGCAATAAGCTTAAAAATTGCAGTGAGATAGATTTATTTCATGCTGCAATACGCTGGCTGCAGTTTGACTATTCCCGGCGAGGTAAAGCCAGCCAAGTTCTTTGTCACATTCGATTTCCATTAATGAAGTCTTCAGAATTGGTGGACAGTGTTCAAATTGTAGACATAATGGTAGAAGATGTATTATGCCGGCAGTATCTACTAGAAGCCTTCAACTATCAAATTTTGCCATTTAGGCAGCATGAGATGCAGTCACCCAGAACAGTAATTAGATCTCATGTGTCTTCTCTCATTACATTTGGTGGCACACCATACACAGATAATGACCGGACAGTGAGCAGTAAATCATACTGCTTACCAGATATCAATTCTCGGCAATTTAAAGACCTTAGAGAAATGGAGGTAGGATGCAGTCATGCGTGTGTTGCAGTATTGGATAATTTTGTTTATGTTGTAGGTGGACAGCATTTGCAGTACCGAAGTGGTGAAGGAGCTGTTGATGTCTGTTTCCGCTATGATCCACATTTAAATCAGTGGTTGCGAATTCAGGTAATGCAAGAGAGCAGAATTCAATTTCAGTTGCATATTCTGCATGGGATGTTGTATGCAACTGGAGGACGAAATCGTTCTGGTAGTTTGGCAACTGTGGAGAAGTACTGTCCAAAAGAAAATGAATGGACCTATGTATGTTCTCTTAAACGAAGGACATGGGGACATGCTGGTGCCACACTTGGAGGCAAGCTGTATATCTCAGGAGGTTACGGAGTCTCTGTTGAAGACAAAAAGGCTTTTCATTGTTATGATCCTTCTGTAGACCAGTGGGAGTTCAAATCTCCAATGAATGAGCCTAGAGTTTTACATGCTATGATTGCAACTAGAAACAGAATATATGCTCTTGGTGGGAGAATGGACCATGTTGATCGATGTTTTGATGTGTTAGCTGTTGAGTATTATACTTCAGAGACTGATACGTGGACAACAGTAAGCCCAATGAGAGCTGGTCAATCTGAAGCTGGCTGCTGTCTTTTAAATAGAAAAATTTATATTGTAGGAGGCTATAACTGGCATTTAAACAATGTTACTAGTATTGTCCAAGTATATAATGCAGAAAATGATGAATGGGAAAGGGACCTTCATTTTCCAGAATCGTTTGCTGGAATTGCTTGTGCGTCTGTTATATTACCACAAAATATAACCGAGAGGTAACTAACACCCACCAAATCTGCATTTTAAATGTCTTCATATATTTTTATACATTAAATGGGAACTGTGGTCTCCATACAAGTTCCGTCTATTAAAAAGAGCAAACTCCTTATTTTGAATTTAATCTAGGATCACGCATTTAGTTGCAATCTATCCAAACATACAGCAGTATATCGGGTGGTGCTTCCTGCTTACATGCTTGACGGGCATCATTGCTTTTTGTTTCCATAAGGTGTCCATAGGCAGAGTAAAATAGTATGGTTGAAAGCCTGTTACTATCTTTATAAAAGATACATTTTTGAGGGTAGGGCTTATGGTTTACAGTGCAGACTAGGAAGTTTCACAACAGCTAGAGGCATTGTGCTAGGCATGTTTAAAAGAGATGAGAGAGTAGTTTTAATGTCTTGTATTGAGGGCACTTATATGGAGACCACAGTTCCCCTTTACTGTAATATATAATCCTTTATAAAAATAATACTAATAAGGAACAGAGACTTCTAGGTTATTTCCATAATTTCATGGTAGCCATTACAAAATTTTTACCTAATTTAAAAAAAAGGTTTTTACAGCATTCCACAAGCTAAATGCAAAACCAGAGAGCCAACCACAGACCAGTTCTGGCTTTATTGACCCATCATCAGTGTAGCGTAATCCTCTGGTTTTGCTGTGAGAAGCGCCTATCGAGAGATGTCACAAATAAATTAAATAAGATAGGGAGAGAATTAGGCTTCGCAGCTCCCCTTCAGTATCTGCAAATAAGGAATGGAGACATCTGGGTAATTTCCATGTTCCATGCAAAACCAGAGGCCTACACTACACTGATGATGGCTCAATAAAGCCGGAACTGGTCTGTGGATGGCTTTTTGATTTTGCATCTAGCTTGTGGAATGCTGTAAAAAAACTTTTATTGGGTAAAGCATGGAAATTGACCAGAATTCTCCATTCCTCAATTGCATATAAAAGAGCCTAATTCTCTCCCTATCTTAATTAATTTTTTTAGTGATATCTATATATACTGTAATCTAAATGGTGTATCTTAGAGATCTGCACTAAATAAATACATGGTGCAACCTGCTTTAACAGCGTAATGTGTAGGGAGGTAGGTAATTTGGATACTAGAACAAGCAGATTTACATTTTTAATGGTATTTTGGTAGAAAATTAACAAAGCAAATGTGTTCTCTGTCTTATAAGCTAAACAATGAAATTCCACTATGAATTTTTAGCCAAGTAGGAAAAAAAATTGCATATTCTAATAACTTGTTTTTTCCAACACAATTAAACTATTTACTTCATAATACCAAAGAACTTAGGGCATGCATTCTTACCCCTTCCTTTCAGACCCACGCCTTTAATAGATAGCAACAAATATATATGAACATAAATGTAAATGCTATTGTATTTATACTGTTGAAGACCATAGAGCATGCATTTTAAACTCCCTCCTTTTGTGTTGAATCCATAAAAGAAAGAAAAAAATAGAAGGTCTGTGAAAATGTTTAAATGTTGTAATAAGGGGTGTTTGCACCCAAGTGCGTGAAAAACATGTTATTTTATGTAATTTTGGGTTATGATGGGTCTTTCAACCATTTTGCAGGGGCCAGTACCATTTCCACAAATTTTAGGAAACAATGCAGTAAAGTTTAATTTAATTATGGTATTAAACTGGCGCATTTTACCTCCTTCACTCCTGCACTAAAGTGGTTACTGCATCACAGGAACGATAAAGTTAAGCACATATCCGAGAAAATTATTGCATCTCTCTGTAAATGTATTTTTTGAACCAGGGCCATTCCGGCCAAGCAAGCAAACCGTTGTGAAGCTGTGTTATATCCCCAGGCAAAAATAAAGTTCTATAGTTTACTCTTCATACCACAAGTGCCTTTTTAATTATGTTTCTCCACCATATTAGAGATCTAGATTAATCTTTTGCCTATGGAAAATGTACTACATCTTTGACAGTTGTACAAAATTTTACTTTATGACTTATTTAATTATGGTTTATATCTGTTTTTCAAATCAATTGAACAGGTGTGATGCACAACCCTCCTACAGAGTGTGGAGAATGGATAGTGGGGATAAAATAGTATATCAAAAAAAAAAAAAGGAAAGCAAGTATCCCCCTATATTATAGCACCCTACAACAATTTCAACATCAGTGGAACAAAGTGTATTAAAATTTAACATTTATTAGGTATAAATTAAAAGACTGATTATACACACATTAAAAATAGATCATCACTGAACTAACCAGTAAAAAAAGAAGATAGGGAAACTGAAGGATAATCAGATAAGGTAAGGCCTGTATTATCCCTAGATATAAGTGGGAGAGACCTCTCCACCCAAAAGCTTGCCCTATAATGCCACCAGTTGTTAGTGGCATTTATACGTAGCTAACGTCTCATTGATTCAGGAATGTTAGCTATGTATAAATGCCGCTAACATCCTGTGGCCCCTATGATTAAAGGGGAACTGTGGTCTCCAAATAGGTTGAGTTTAAATGAAAGGCCAGTTTCCTACTTTTAAAACGAGCCATCAACCACCTCTAAGTGCTCTACAGCCCAAGATATAAAGAAATTACTGACCAGGAAGTTAATGGGTGGGAGGCTGACGTGACATCCCTACAGCTGCTCCTCCCCTTAGCCACCGGTGAGCACAGCCTCAGACTTCAGTGACCAGACAGGAGACAGTAAGTCCCTCCCTGTGGTGTGTGAAGATCCCCACAATGAAGGTAAGGGAATCTACAGCCCTACTCTCTCACTATGTGAAAACAGTCTTTTCTCACTCTGCCTGAAAAGGCTGTTTTCACAGTTTTCTGTAGGGGTGTGTGTGTCTGAGTGTGCCACGGCATCCGTGACTGGGCGAGGCTAAGGCAAGAGGAGGGGCTGCAAGAGGAGGAGGAAACGGCAGATTGGCTGTCATCCACTGACATGGTTTCAGAGCAGGAAGTGCAGGGGACCTGGTGATGCTGCTGCCATATCACACACAAAAATGTAAATATCTTAAAAACTATGCAAAATAAGCAATGAAAATACATTGCAAAAATTCTCAGGAGAGCAATTCCTATCAATTTACCTAAAGTAATTTTTGGACCACAGTTCCCCTTTAAGTTCTCCTAGGAGGACGAAATTAGTCCTGTGTGTGTATCTGCTTTATTTTTTTAACTTAACAGCACGGACTGCGAGTGTTTGAAACCTGATCCTCCTCATGATAATGTAATGCAGGTATTTAACTTGCATTAGAGTAGTAACTTTCTGTACACTGGCATACTGATCAGAGATGATGTCCGCACTGTTTTCTTGTATTTAACTACATCCGAATCAACCGCCATTAAGAGTAAGGGACCTAGACCAGCTCTTACCTTGGACTGGAAGAAGCACCAAGTGCTTAGGGTTGCTTTACATATTATAGGGCAAGCTTTTGGGTGGAGAGGTCTCTCCCACTCATATCTAGGGATAATACAGGCTTTATTTTATCTGACTATCCTTCGTTTTCCCTACTCTTATTTTCTACCGGTTGGTTCAGTGATGATCTATTTTTAATGTGTGTATAATCAGTCTTTTAATGTATACCTAATAAATGTTATACTTTAATTCACTTAGTTCCACTGGATGTTGAAATTGTAGCGTGTGATAATTTAGGGGGATACTTTCCCTTTTTTTCATTTTATATCTGCTTTTGACAACTCAAATGCAACGTGTACCCATTGTTTTCATTTCAATTGCCTTTGTTTACAATAAAATGTATCTGAATAAAGAATTAATTTTATAAATAAATCCAGAACTGAAGTAGTAGAAAAACAAGTAAATATATCGGACTACACTATTCAAAAGACTCCTGTGTTATGAGCTTCTGTATCAATGTCACTGCCCACCATAACTTAATTAAATGAACAAAGTAGTTTCTAGGCCTTGTTCCTGATCTGACTCCTATCCAAGACTTTTCCGATGCATGAAAACTGGGGGTCCATGCTAATCTACAGTAAAATCTAGATTTTACAATGCGGCCATGATATAACAGTAGTGAACTAAAACTCATAAGAGATATTTTACGACCATGTGGTTATAGTAAAAGCAGGCAACAAAACACTGCAACATAGTTCAAATGTCTACAACTGCAGTATCAAAATACCATGCGTTATCTGTATTTTAAAAGACAGGCATCATTTTATGCCATGAACATGAGTTACAGATGCAACCTAAAATAATGGGGTAGCGATATTTTACAATACGGCGTCATTATAAATATGCCCATTACAGTTAAATAAAATGAAACATTTAAAGGAAGATTCACCAAGAGCAACTCCTCATGCGGATGCTACAGTGATTTAATATTGCAATTGCAGTTCTCAGTTAAACCTCTTTTTGTTCTTTATGGTCTGTGTAATTTTTATGCCAGACATTTAATTGTATGCAATATTAAATTGTGTGGCTATGTGCATTACTCTTCCTAAATGTATGTAGCTGCTGAATTACTTTGATTAAAGTCACGCTAACCCTTTGCAAGTGAGCAAATGCGACTGCAGAAAAGTGTGCAACATGCTGTAAATCTACTGTTTTTCTTTCTTAGCTTAATAGTAAACATCAAGTAAATTAAACCATCTTTTTGACATCTAGTGAAGTTGTAATATGCGAGAGCCTGTCTCATTTTCAAAACCTAAAAACCATTCAAAAAGAAATAAGCATCCCGTAGGATAATCCAGACACAGAATGTTTAAAACCCTGAGAGTTTGGAGTGTTCTAAAGTACTTTATCTGGGATACTAATTAAGACTTCTGCACCATATGGCCTAAGGGCCGAAGGGGAGTTTCTTAATGCAGCTTCTGATAAGGTTTCTTTCTTTACTATTGATTACACACATAGGTGAATTGTACTGCTTACCGGTTAAGTGGTTATGTTATTTTGTTTTCCCCAATATCTAAGGGTCTTTCTATAGGGGAACAGGCACAGGAAGTTGTGGTGCCATTTTTGGATGTCTCCATCCTGCAGAAAATAGTTATGTTTTCAAATTGACAATTTTCTTTGGTCACACCATTTGTGCTGTGACTTTTATTATGCAAGAAAGTTTTTCTACTTTAAATTGTTACTTATTGCAAAATAGGCAGAATGAGGACAAAACTCGGGAAAATGATTGGATGTAGAGCTTTTAAAAGGGAAGGAGGGCTGTTGCCTAACTGTCTATGACTGAGGGCAAATTTGTACACCTGAAATGCATCAGACATTTTCTTGTATTCACAAGCTCAACCTGACATGATATAAAAAAAATACGGCTTCATAAAAGAAGATTTTAAATAGTCAGTGGTGCTACTCAAATCCGCTTTTCTACTTACCTGTCTATCTGTGTACCGGAGGGTGAGCACACCGGGAACTTAAGAGCAACCAATCAGATGGACGTGGGAAGAACAGGAGCTGCCATTACTTTTGTTCTTGTGCAGAGGAGTCAGCAGGTAGAAAAGCAGTCGATCATTAGCTGTGATGTGAGCAGTCATACAGGGAGATTCACCCAGAGCCGCAAATGCTCTGGGCAAATCTCTCGTACGGGATTTACCAGAGGCTGCGCTGCTCTGGGTGAATCTCACCCGCGCGCAAGTATTTAACGCCAGCTATAGCTGGCGTTAAATACTTACGCACTAAGACCTGTGCAGCCTCTGGTAAATCACTTTGCACCGGCTGCACGAGTGCCTCTTCCGGGACTCGCGCAGCCGCCGCAAAAGCGAGACTTAACGTCGCGCTAACCAATCGTAAATTGGTTAGCCCGACGTTAAAGAGAGAAAGGAGTGCTGCACGGCTGCGGCGCTCCACGATGAATTCCCCTGATAGTCTTGATTGACTGCACAGAGGGAGGGGCCAGCTTACTCTGCCAAAATGGGGGCAATAATTATCCCTAAATATCTGGTTAGTGATTCAGGTAATAAAGGGGCAGGGTTTTTTTTTTTTGTTTTAAGGGTGGACATGCCCCTTAAGGAAAATGTCCACAAGTTGGAAGAATGTGATGTCAACATCTTGGCCAAAGAAGTTGACTAGTGCAAAACAGGTGTGAATAAAGCCATTTGTCTATGACTGATTGTCTGTATAATAGTAACATAGTATTGGAGTTTGTATAAAGACACATGTCCATCTAGTCCAACCTTTATACCTTACCCATAATGTCTGTCTAACAGTTACATAGTAACAAAGTATTGGAAGTTGTATAAAGACATAAGTCCATCTAGTCCAACCTTTATACCCTACCCATAATGTCTTTTCACTAACTTTCACACCACTGTATAACAGAAAAGTAATTACCCCACTGTAAATTGTAAATCTAAATGACTCACTTATTTCTTTCTCAATCAGCATCTATATCGGTCTGTTTTCAATGTGTCTGACTTTCACTAAAGCACTTAAAGTGCATTTCTCTATTTCAGTTCTCAACATTTTCTGTTGATTCCAGTTACGTTTTGTACAACCTGAATGTCACCATTTTACCTTATTTACACTGAAAATGTAGACCTGCACAAGGTAAGTATTACACACCACCATTATTCAAGCACTACCTCTCCCCCACTCTCTCCCCCCCCCCCTCTCCCCTATAGACCTTCCTTAAATTAAACTGTATTTCTCTATTTCAGGTTTCAACAATTTACTATTGATTCCAGTCCCATTTTGTTCAACCTTCATGTCACCATTTTAGCTTACTTACGCTAAAATCGTCAAATACACCTGCACAAGGTAAGTAAAATACACCACCATTATTCAAACACTAACTATCTTTCCCTCTCTTCTTTCTCCTCTCTCTCCCCCTCTCTCTCCCCCCTCTCTCTTTCTCTCTCTCTTCCCTCCTCTCGCTCCCCTATAGACCTTCCTTAAATCAAACTGTATCTCTCAATTTCAGGTTCTCTCTCTCTCTCTCTCTCTCTCTCTCTCTCTCTCTCTCTCTCTCTCTTCTATAGACTCATCTGGAAGCAAAGTGTATTTCTCTATTTTAGGTTTCAACATTTTATATTGACTCCGGTTACATTTTGTACAACGTGCATGTCACCATTTTCGCTTATTTAAGCTGAAAACGTATACCTGCACAAGGTAAGTAAACTCCACCACCATTATTCAAACACTAACGGGGTTATTCAATAAAGGTTCTTATCGTTTAAAATGGCGCTAATTTTGCCCCAACCAATCAGATGTTAGCTTTCAAATGATAAATAAGATCTGATTGGTTGGGGCAAAATTAGCACCATTTTAAACCATAAGAACTTTTATTGAATCTCCCTGAAACTCTCTCTCTCTCTCTCTGTTCTATAGACTCGACTTAAAGCAAATTGTAAATCTCTATTTCAGGTTTCACTGTTTTTAATTGATCGCAGTTAGTTTGTACAACCTGCGTGTCACCATTTTTTCTTCCTTACACTGAAATTTTCAAGTACACCTGCACAAGGTAAGTAATATCCACCACCATTATTCAAATACTAACTCTCTCTCTTCCCCTCTCTCTCTTTTTCTCTCTCTTATAGACTTACCTTAAAGCAAACTGTATTTCTCTATTTCAGGTTTCACTATTTTTGATTGATCGCGCTAACATTTTGTACAAGCTTCATGTCACCATTTTAGCTTACTTACGCTGAAATTGCCAAATACACCTGCACAAGGTAAGTAAAATACACCACCTTTATTCAAACACTAACTCTCTCTCCCTCTCTCTCTTTCTGGCTTATGGAATTGCCCTAATGCTAACATAATATCTCTGTCACAGGTTTAAACATACTGTAGTAGAGCAACACCGGTAGAACAGTTTCCTCGTCTATATTTGCATAAGGTAAGTTATGTAAGCAACCTAATTTCTCAAACACTACATTTTCACTACATTACTGTCACATGTTTCTCACAACTCTCTACTTTGTCTTTCTCCTAGTTATTTACACATTTTCTCTGACATTCTATAGAAATATTTGATTTATAATGGTAATTTTTTTTTTTTTACAGAAAATGTCAGCTATTCCTCAGATCTTGTTTATTGAGCAATTGTGATCGTTATTTTGCAAAAGTATAACTTATGTTATAAACATATCACTTGTATAAAAAGGTTTAGTTCATTTATACTAACATTGGTCAAGCCTGGTAAAATGCCACAGTGTTTCTTGAAAAAATGTCCTCATAAGGGACAAATAGGGAATAGGTTCCCTGGAGTAGTTTTTCACCCATTTCCTCACAATAAAGAACGTATTAGAAATTTTTTATAGTGCAGTCTGGAGAAAAGTTTGACAACTTAAATAATATCTGTGAAAAGATTTATAATGGATGGAAAAATGTCAATCACAGATTGTGTTCTGCACACTGCAAAATGATTATATGATGAGGGGATCAAAATGATGCCTACATCCTAACACTGTGCCTTCCATTTTCTCTTATAGTACAGATTGTCCATACCGATTTCTTGGAAGACAGTCAACATGAAAGTCAAATTCAAAGTAAAGAAAATATAGAAATATCAATAAATTCATCTTCAATTTGCCCTAGGCAATCCTCCTTTGATAATGGTATAAACAGTGATGTAAGTTGTGATATACAGTGTCACAATGTATCAGTAGATTATTCACTTGAGTACACTGCTCATTGGATCTTCCACACTTCCTTTGGATCCTTACTGGACATTGGACTAATCTTAGAAATGGATTACATTGGACTTTGCACATCATCCTATATGTGCCCACAGGGGGTGGAGTCACTTGAATCCCATTGGAAGCCCCGTACTTCACAGGCGTAGCCTGGAATGGGGGTGTGGTTTGTGTTTTTCATAAATTGTGTATTGCACTGTGTTACAAGTATCTGATGAAGGGTGGCTAGGCTACCCGAAACGTAATTATGTTGTTGCACTTTCAATAAATGGGTTAAGGACCCTTTTCACCGATTGGATGTGTGCGGTCACCATTCTTTCAATGTACCTGCTTAAAAGCCTAACAAAAAAACTGAGATCTGCTGAAAATTCCAAAAATTGTGGTGAGGTTACTCAATGGATTTCTGCAATAAAAAAAACATCTATGGTGGTCCATATTGTGACCATGGCCCTTTAACAGTAGAGCATCAAACAATTCCAAAAAGTATTGCCTGCTCATAATTCTCTTAACAAATTAGTTAATGTTACCAGATTTTTTGAAGGACTTGGCACAAACTAGAAATTTTGGAACATTCTGGCAATTTATAATCTTTTCCTGCAAAAAAAATGTATAAACCCCTCCCCCCCAAAATTGTGTATGTGTATATATATACCGTATATATTTTATTATTTTATTTTTTCTAAAGTTGATGAGTTTGGGGCACACACGGGCCGTTTTAAAGATGACGCCCCGATGTTTGCACTAAAAGTACTAAGATTTATTAAATACATGTATTGTATTGATACCTGTATTGAGTAAGCACCTTGCATTAAAGAAGTGGATAAGTGAGTGCCAACTTTTCACATATTGCAATTTTCTAAGATAAAGCAGCACTTAATAACTTGCTGTATTTTTGGAAATTAGATATAATGTTATGCAACATCAGTGAACTCCAAGTACTTTTTAGAAAAACAAGAAATTTATCATATCATACATTGGCACCATTTCGGTCCTTGGTCTCGATAAAGGTCCAGAACCAGGGTCCGAAACGTTGTCATTGTATTAAATAATAATTTGATTGTTATTCAAAAAAGTCCTTGGAGTGCACCAATCTATTCTAGCATTGGATTACCTAATCAATTAGGAACACTCAGACACTTGTACTTAAATAATTATGTGTACATGTAAAAAAAAAAAATATAGATATATAAACAGAACATAACCATCTATGAGGGCACTCTTGGGACTTAGTACAAACACTGCAACACGTGTACGGATAGGATCAATGCATTTTGGCCATGATACGGGCCGTCCTCAGGATCACCATATCCGGTTTCTCTCACCATCATATAGGGCCGTGGGAGACACACCCCCTCGTACCCTTAAACCTACAAGTGAAAATACTTATCTACACAAACATATGATTAAAAAACCACCACTCCCCTACTGATAAAAACAATAATAAACATCTCGTAGAAAACTACGAGCAACCGTAAATAAATTTCTCATTTCACTATAGCAAAGCTATCTTATCGATAATGTGCTAGAAGAACTAAATGACAGGAAAAAACTACTGATGTCGCCATACAACGGGACCCCCCAAGCAGTAAGATCATGGTCCAAACTCTGGACAGCATAATCACATTATGACAACAATAAAGTTGTCCATCACAAAAAACAAGATAAGGACACCATCTCATTTAGACCCCTAGGAGTCTCTGGATCCATTCCAATTGGAGCAATTTCTTATCTCTCAGCTGGCTGCGGCATGAATCAGGTACGTGGTCTATAGCCATCCATTTAAACATGGACAGATTATGACCCGCTGTTTTAAAATGTCTCGCCACGGAGAGCTCACCATGTTTGGAATCCTTAAGTGTCCCTTGTCCCGACAATGCCATCCTGATACTCGCCCGATGATTGTTCATGCGTTCTCTGACAGTTGTGCACGTCTTCCCAATGTAATAAAGTCCGCATGGGCAGGTCAGCATATAAATTACGTGAGTTGATGTGCAAAAGAGTCTAAAACGGATATTAAATTGCTTTCCACTGTGCGGATGTGGGAAATCCTTCCCCACAAACGCATAACGACAGGTTTGACAACCCAAACATTTCACACACCCTCTGGACTTTTTATTGAGCCAGCTCTCTTGTTGTACTTTCACTGCAGGTAACATATCAGTTTTAACCAGCAAATTTCTGAGGATAGCACCCCTTCTGTGGGCCACTCTGATCCCTGCATTGTGGAATGGAAGGGAATGGTCTGACTTAACCACTTCCCAATGTTTATTGACACTTTGTCTGATAAACGGGCTGGCGGGTGTGTAATTAAAAAACAATGTTGGTCTCTCACCTACCCCTCCCGGTTGGGATACACTTTTATTAATCAGTGACTTAACCACTGCCAACTGGTTACGTGCCTTAACAATTTGGGCTAGTAAGAGATCCATCTCATAGCCCCTTGACAAAAATCTTTCCAGCATCTCTTGTAGCTGGATTTCGGCCTTAGCCGGGTCAGAGTTATTCCTGAGTACCCTCAAAAATTGAGAATACGGGATACTCAGTATCAGCTGCTTGGGGTGAAAACTGTCCCAATGCAGAACTGTATTTCTGTCTTTCAGGCTTTTCCTGAAAAGGGTAGTACCCAAATAATTATTTTCCACATAAATCCTCAAATCTAAAAAATCTATAACTGTATTGTTGACACACATACTCAACTTAATGGGGTCCCCAAATTGTTCAGATCCTCAACAAAGCGTTGGGCTTCAATGTGGTCCCCTTTCCACATGATGAAGACATCATCTATGTATCTTTTATAAAGCGCGATGCTGGCATCAAACTTTGGAAAAATGTAGGTTTCCTCGAACCATTGCATGTAGAGGTTCGCAAAGGAAGGGGCCACATTGGAACCCATTGCGGTGCCAGATATTTGCTGAAAATACACATTTTCAAAGCGAAAATGGTTGTTAGTCAAAATGAACGATAACAAGTCAATGATAAATTCAACGGGTGGGCCATGCCAGGGACCCTTAGACAAGGCCTTTTTGCAGACCTGAATACCTTGTTCTTGGGGAATAACAGTGTAGAGGCTAGACACATCGCAAGTAAGGAGTACAATCTCTGACATGTCACCCCTAAATTCTTTAAGAAGTGCACGTAATTGTGTGCTGTCCCTTAAATACGAGCGCATCGCCCTCACAAACGGCTGCAGAAAAAAAATCAACATATTGTGCTACAGGTTTGAATAAGGACCCCTTGGAGGCTATAATAGGCCGCCCAGGGGGTGCACTTACAGACTTATGTATTTTAGGGATGGTATAAATAATGGGGCAACATGGGTTTTCATTATATAAAAATTTCAACTCATTGTCAGAGATCCACCCATGGTTAAGAGCCATCTTAAGCTTAGACTCCAACTCACATTTAAGGCGTGGAGTAGGATCAGTGTCAAGTGGATAGGTGCTGATGTCACTAAGCTGCGTAAGCAGCTCACCACGGTAATATCCAGGATCATCTAATTTGGTGCTCCGAGGCTTCATCCCTTGCTGTTGCATGGCTTGTTTCCTTCTTGCTCTGCCGATGGTTTCTGCCCCCTTTTGTGCATCCTAATGATGGAACAAGGATCGAGTTACGGGGCTAGCATACCTGTGACTCATATGTATATTGAGTATATAGTATGTCATATATGTGGTTGTCTGTCCATGTGATCTACTCTATGTGAGGGAGACCACGAAGAAGATTAAATCACGTATGTCGCAACATAATTCCTCTGTTACCCAGAAACTTATGAATTTGCCCTTGGCTAGGCATTTTGTGTAAAAAGGGCACGTACGGAGGGATATGAAGTTTATGATACTGGAGAGTATCCCTTTAAACTTTCAGAGAAATAGGGAACATAGGTTAAAATGCCGCGAAGCCTGGTGGATTAAAGAATTAGGGAAACTAGCCCCTAATGGGTTAAATAAAGATTACAACCTGTATCTATTTTTGTAATTTTGATATGATGCGTTCTCTTTTATATGTACTCCACTAGCAAATTGTATTCTATCTTTCCCTCACTAGGGGGTATTCTACATAATGCTGACCCTTAGAATTTCTCTGACCGTGGGACTCCCCACTAGGGTTAAATGTGTCTTAGTGTAACTGAAGGTATGATGTAATTTCCTGTGTAATAGAATATATAATGTTGACTGAAACTTGATGCTATTTTGTAGTCACATGTTGCTTGAGAAAGGGCACTGTGAAGCCCGAAACATCGTTTGTTTATAGCATGTGACAAGATGTAATAAAAGATAAGCTTGGTTTAAATGGAAGAGTACTGATTCGTACTATTTGTTTTTCATATATATATATATACATATATATATATATATATATATATATATATATATATATATTACTTGTACACATAATTATTTAAGTACAAGTGTCTGGGTGTTCCTAATTGATTAGATCCAATGCTAGAATAGATTGGTGCACTCCAAGGACTTTTTTGAATAACAATCAAATTATTATTTAATACAATGACAACGTTTCGGTCCCTAGTTGTATATGAACAGGACTGCGGAGCCTGGATTGGAGCCTGCACCCATACAGAACCCTGGACTGAATCGGAGTGCCGGCTTTTCATTCATGTGATCACAGTAATGTATAATAAAACCCCTTTGTTTATAAAGTATGCCAGTGTGCAGATAATATGATATTGTATGGGGCCAAGGAATGTGCATTGATTATATTTTCTATGTTTGTATAAATGTTTGACCAGATCAGTAGCACTTCCGTTAAATATAGTTGTAAATTAGCCTAAATGGAGTGCTTCCACAATCCTTGTATTGTATGTATTTATTGGGAGGCTTGGTCAAGCCTCCATGTGGTAATAGCACCCCTAACACGCCCCTTTTATGGGAGTTCCTATGCCTTTAATATAAAGCACTGGATGGCCTCTTTCCTCATTTTAAAAAGCCAAAGGGCTGGGGGGGGAAGAGAAAGAGCCTGTTATATGGATCCAGTGTGTTATAATGAGAAATGCAAAGTTTGCTAATCGTAATTGAACTAAAAGAAATGTAAAAAGGTTAGAAGTTAGGACCTTCCAGACTGGGGTTACCTTGACGTGGTTAGAAGGCTTTTCACCCACCAATAATTTGTTTCTATTGGTGGGTGGTGGTATTTAAGGTGATTTTGGGAATTGACTAATTATCCTGACGACGGCCATAATATATGGTGGAAACGCGTTGATCTGAGCTAAATAAAACTATATGTGTTTGGATTTGAAGAAGTCACGTTGAGTGCTTTCACTTTCTACTTTTCTTCTATTTGACTTCAGGAGAGACACCTGGGCCTGTGAATTTGCCGATGTGGAACTTTAAATTGTTACTTATTGCAAAATAGGCAGAATGAGGACAAAGCTTGCTCAACATGTAGCCATCATTTATTTAGCCTGCATGGCCACCTCCTCTTTTACTATTTAAAAGTTAAAAGAACATGTTTGCCCTGAACCTCAATTTAATTTACATATGATAAACCAGGTATTCTTATAAAAAAAAAGAAAAAAAAAATGTATCTACTGAAATGCATATCTACTGAGTTTCCCAGTGCATTAGGGACATGATGCTTCATTAAGCACATCATGCAAAATCCTCCTGTATTACATAAGAAAAGTGGGCATATCTATAGATTCTACCAAAGTTTAAAATATATTCTCCCCCCCCAAACAGTATTGGGATGTAAAAAACAAGACCCTCCAGTGGATGCACTGAGAAGTGCATTTTGGGGCTTATGGGGTTTCGCAGCTCGAAATGGGATCCCCCCTTCCCTGGCCCTTGGAAGGGCCTTTTTTGGCTTAAGGGGTCCCGCAGCTCGAACCAGGACCCCCCTTCCCTGGCACTTGGAAGGGCCTTTGCGGCACTTACAAGTGCCCTTGCGGCCCTTGGAAGGGCCTTTGTGGGCTTAAGGTATCCCCCAGCTCGAACTGGGACCCCCTCCCCTGCCCTTATAAGGGCACTTGCGGCACTTACAAGTGCCCTTGCGGCCCTGACCCCCCTCCCCAGCACTGCCAAGTACCTCTGCTGATGTGGCCAACACCGGGTAGCGCCCCTGCGGCCGCCAGGGGCACCTCTGGTGCATGCTACTTCAACTTAGCCAATGTCACCAGTGTCTTGATCCATAGTCTTTTCTTCACAGCCAGCGACACCAACTCTGCTGAAGTCTCCAATGCTAGGCAAGGTCACTTCGGCCGTCAGTATATAAATCAGAAAGAAAGGATAAGTTAGGGCACTGAAAGTGTATGAACCTATTTAGGGAGGTGCTAGACCCAGAAAGCAATAAGAGACCATACAGGTAGAAAGAAAGGGTCTGGTCTGCAACACTCTAAATGAGAAAAGGCATATATAACTTGTAAAGGCATATATAACTTATAATAAAGGATTTTTAGCTTTACACGTTATATATGCCTTTTCTCATTTAGAGTGTTGCAGACCAGAACCTTTCTACCTGTATAGTCACTTTGGCCGTCAGTGACCCCGCTGGCTGGCACTGGCGGCTTCAATGGAGCCGATGTTAGTCTCTTCATTCTTCTGCCATCAACTGCGATGACTTTTGAACTCCGCAGTGTTTGCACCTCTTTATATAGGTTTTCTGAAGGACCTAATCCAATTCTGATTGGTCAATTTTCCAATGCTTGCGACCACATGGTTATACAGTGACACAGCCTGGTATTGACGACTTCAGAGTTTGTGTCACTGGCTAAGAATGTCATTCTGCTGCCCATTTTGATAATCTGTCTAGGTCAACTTGCTGCAATTGCACATTGTTTGAAGTTTCCATCAGCAGACACAGAGACCTTGCTCTCAATGCCCCCTTCTAAGTCATTTATTAAACAGTAAAAACAAAGTGGGTCCCGTGAAACTTGAGGTGCTCCAATTAGAATTATCCCACATGGATGTAGCTCCATTCACCACTACTCTCTGTTTGCAATCCAACAACCAATTCTCTATCCATGTACAAATGTTTTTTTCCAGGCCAGCTATTCTCAATTTATACATTAGTGTGGCACAGTGTCAAAAGTTTTAGCTACTGTACATCCACTGCAATGCCAGAATCTAAATTCTTACTCCTTCATAAAAACCAAGTAGATTTGTCTAACATGATTTATTTCTCACAAATACATGCTTGCTACTACTTATAAGATGAGTTCTGGAGACAAAGTCAAGGATATGGTTCCGTAAAAAACTTTCCAGCACCTTTCCTAACTTTCCCTTCCCTTAGGCTTACAGGTCTATAGTTACCAGGTTTAGAATGACTACCCTTTTTGAATATTGGTATTACATTGGCTGTTTTCCAATCCAACTGCACATCACCAGACAAAAGTGAATCTTAAAAGATATGAAACCGTGGTCTAGATAAAACTTGACTAAGCTCTCTTAAGATCTGTGGATGTATTCCATCTGGTCCTGGTGATTTATTGATTTTTACTTTGTCTAATTGTTTGTCAACCAGAGTGAATATTGTTTATACCCTTCATATTATTACAATCCCTGCTTTAAGGACTTTGATTCTCTACAGTGAATATCAAGGAAAAAAAAATAGTAATGGTGCTATATTCTCAGTCCTCATCTTTTTGCTATTCATATACTTTAAAAACATTTTGGTGTTGGACATGTTTTGTTCTGCTATCCATATTTCTTTTTTTAGCTAGTTTATTTGTAAACAGTAATTAATTGTGTAGTCATTCAGAATGCAAATGAATGCCCAATTAATGAACTGGTACTTAGCCTTGCAGAATTTAGATTTCGTATGTACTAGTGAAAGGTAGCAACCCTATATGTGTGGGGTGCACTAAACTCTTTACTATCCTACACAACCAGAGAGAAAAACAATTATAGGGCTACAGAAATTTTAGCACATTTTAATTTATAATTTTGGTATATTTTAATTTGGGATTTGTAAAAAAACAAATGTTAAACTTTAAAGATGAAAATAAGTAAAGGTTTGTTTTGTTCAGCTTACCAAATAAAAAAGCTACCTTAACATTTTTAAAATATTCTATTTAAATGCGATTTATAAAGCATATTATTTTATTTTACATGCAAACTACACTTTTATAATGCATAATCCAACGCAGGTGCACTCAGGGCCGGATTTACCATTAGGCACATACCTAGGGGTGCCTGAGGTTGGAAGGGCTGCGGTCAATCTCCCACCAATCCAACCCCTTTATAGTCTTATTTTCTTCCCCTGCATGGGAAATATCTGACGTGCGTGTTCCTTTAGTGCATGTTAGACACAAAAAATCTTTATTAAAAACAACACAAGTTCCTCCTGCCTTTGTTACAGTATTGTGGAAAGAGGGTTTTAACTTTTCCTCCCCTGTCTCTCTGCATGATCAGCTGTAAAAATGAAATTAGAGAGTCAGGGAGGAAAGGATTTCTTTCCTACAGCCAAGTGGGTGTGTCTGCTACCATGATGATGCACATTGAGTGACAGCACTCCCAGCACAGGGGAAGACACACCCCAGGAAATAGCAAAACTTTCCCATGCTGCTGCAAACAAACTAAGGGGAATTCTGAAAAAAGGTAGGAGGAGGGTTGGGGATGGTGTACTTTAAAATAAACCAAAAAATAAAAAATGCTTTTTCCTCAGTGGAGATACCCTTTAAACATTCAGCATATCAAACTCATAGGAATTTAGTCCCTAAATTGTAAATCGCCTACAAAAACCTGAAACAATTTGGCATGTGTGATACCCAGTGGGTAAATGAAGGAGATAGCAGCCCTTTGGGCCAATATTAAAACCACTTATCTTTACTGTGATTGGGCTACTGTGATTCTGAACGGGTACAGTATCTTGTACCATGCATTTTGTTTCTAGCAGATGTAATTTTACTACAGTTCCCTTTACTAGGAATTGTAGATAATCCTATAAATGATCATTAACTTGCAGAAGTAAGTAAAGCAGAAGATGCTTTCATGACACATTAAACAGAATTGCTCATGTTATAAAGAGGTTTGTTGGTCTACATGTTGTAAATCGGGAGATTTAACAATCGCTAAAACAATCTTAATAGAATACCATTGCGGTAGTAATTGAGTACAACAGATATACCATGACCTGGATGAATGAGAACCTTCACAAGCAATCTACAGTATCATTTGAGAAACAAAATGCTCTCAAGGTTTTAAAATTAGATGAAAGCCTAACTATAAAGATGAGCAGTTGTAGTACTAGATTCAAAATATTACATGCAGGAGACATACCGCCAATTAATATGAACCGAAAGCATATATTAAATTGTCTCGTAATCCTATTATAAGGAGTTCAGAGATGTGGATTTTGTCACTTGTGAAAACCCAGTGTTTCCCATATTTCATCACCTTCCAAAGATATATAAAAGTCTATCAAATCCCAGTGGTAGGCCTATTATGGCCAGTATTGGTTCCTTTGGAGAAATTGTAGAGAAACTGGTAGACTTTTATTTACAACCAGTAGTAAAGAGGTTGAATGCGTATATTAAAGAAAGTGGACGGTTTGAATTGGAGTGGTAATTTAATGTGGTTGACAAAGAGTTCATTTTAAGATCTATAGAGCTTCTTAGCCATAATTAGTTTTTGTTTGATGGTTTCTTCTACCTCCAGAGATGTGGGACTGCAATGGGGGTGTCATTTGCCCCCTCCTTCGCCAATCTCTTTAAGGGATGGTAGGAGGAGTCCCACATCTTTGATGGAAGAGAGCCCAAATATTTTGGTAGGGTAGATTTATAGACCTGCTTATTATTTCAAAGGGTATCATAGATAGTGCTCTGGAATTTGTGAACCATCTGAACAAAAATAATTGCAATTTGGTATTTACAGCCATCAATAACAAGACATCCATACAATTGTGGACTTAACATTATGTAGCAATCTAGTGGATGGTAAAATTGATACTGAAGTATAACGAAAACAGGTGGCTAGAAACACCCTGTTGCACGCTTGTCACCCGAATCGAAACACACATGTTCTCCCATGTGGTCAATTCATCAGGATTAAGAGGTCTCCCATGTGGTCAATTCACCAGGAGTAAGAGGAATTGTTCCACGAAAAGGTGTTATGAGCAGGGGATTTTGCTCCGATGACATTGAAAGAGCCCTTTGTGTTTTGTGTTTTTCTTTCACCAAGCCTGTGCTGAAGTGATTGCATAAGGAACATGTTTAGAACAGCAGGGACATTTTAAGTGTGGAGAGTATGGGTATAAAACTTGTGGTAGAATGACAGGTTCACAATCACTGACTAATAAAGAGTATAGGATCCAAAGTCAAAAGGATCACAGTTTCAGATGGCTGCCTCCAGTTATGCTGCTTGCCCGGCCCAGGCAACAATGAATACAAAAGAAATAGAATGCAGCATGCAGAGAGTTGCAATAAGCAACACTCAATGTAGTTGCAAAACAGAAAGAATAAACAACAAGATCAGAGGTTGGTTTACTTTGCATCAGACTAATAAAAGGGAAGCATTCTGGATATCTGAGATGGATACCAGATTTCTTAAAGGTTTAAATTTCAGATGAGATGTCTCACTTATCTTCTGAACTCCATTCGTAGGAGCAATATGAAATTATTGTATAATTGATGAATGTATGTAAAATTATTTTAAGAAATTTTGTCTTTACTTATCCTTTATTCTGGAGTGATTGATATTGGGACTAATAATAGATGTATTGGTTAGGAAAAAGAAAAATGGGGGTTCCATAAAAGTTAGCAAAATGTGCCCATGTGGTTTTTAAACATTGTATCCAGTATCAAACTCGGGACTTACGGTTATTAGACCTCTTCACCTGATGCTGCTGGCAAGATGGTCCTTTACTATAGAAGTCCTCCTCCACATCCCGATGCACAAACCATAATCTTCTGCAACTCACTGCTGTACAGAGGTGCTGAAATTACTATGCGGCACCCGGACCTTCCTAACATTCACCGCCAAACCTAACAATTACAAACACGGGACACATAGGATCACCCTGGACACTTTGGAAGCTATGCATATCCAGTACACTTGTTGTTGAACACTTATACATACCTTCAATTACCGTTTTTTAAGTGTTTGACCTAGGTTTTTATTGATGTTTTTGTGGAGGGGGGACATGGGGATTTGGGGTATAGAATGTCATCTGATGTTTAATAAAGTGATAATCTTGTTACAGATATGTGTGGTCTCAAGTTGAGTTTCATAAGTACTGACAGTTGTTGCTTGTATATTAGTATAGTAAAGTATTTGAGGTTGAATAAAGACATACGTCCAACCCATCTAGCAATATCCTCATTTCCTGCCTAACTGTTGATCCAGAGGAAGGCAAAAAAAACCACCAAATTTATGAAGGGGAAAAAAATTGTGGCAATCGGAAAGACTGGTAATTAAGTCCTGTTATTTTGTATTCCCTAACGTGTGCAGTGCAATTTCCAACAATATTTTCCTGCATGTTTCTGTCTGTGGAGATGTGCACTTAGTTGTTTTATGGCCTATTGTATTGCTGTGCAATACTTAATCTATAAGTAAGTCACACTAGAGTAATTGGTATTGGTGCTGCTCCCTTCATTGTTTCTAACTGGAGGAACCCCTACATAAAATAATTATATATTTTTATTTATGTCTTGGTCATCAATTCAACAAAAAACATTCCCCTAAATATAAGAAAAATAATTTAAATCATATATTTGTAAATATAGCTATACTAGAAAAATTGTGCATCACAAAACATTCATCACAAGGTTCGTTCCATACAATTCCTGTCACTATCCCATTCTGATCCTCTACCAACCTCTAAGGGAACCCTTATGTCCCTGAACCTCTGGTTGATGAACACTGGCTTATAGAATTTCTATGGAAACAATATAAATTGCTTTATAAAGTATCACTGGATACTTTTTTGTTCCACCAAAAATATTAATTGCCAAGCAGAATTTTTCTTTCTTCTGAAACAAATTGTGTATTTGGTAAAATTAAATACCTTCCCCTTCTGTGCTATTTACTGTGGCCTGCCAAGCAATGTTCCTTCTAATTTTAAATTGGCTGTGTGCACAAATTTAATTTATCTGTGCGCATTTAAAAGGAAATTTTGCATATTACACAGAGCATTGTTCCTATTTCAGCCAATTTAATCTGTGTGCGTAGTTGCTTACAGACACACAGCTTAAAAGGAATTCTATTTTCATGTGGTTCTTTGTGTTCGAGATTTGAGTTACTGTAACTGCACATAGGGTACAACAAAGTGCAGTCTTATATTGTTACCTACTAATATGGGACCAAAGAAAATACTGCTCCAGCACAAATTGAGATTGGATGTAGATTTAATAGACCAGCTGTGACTTATTTATTTAAATGGTTCAGATAAAGGATTTTACACAAATTAAATAAATTTAAATAATTTTGGCAATAGCTTAGTAACTTTGTATTTTCACAGTTTTTACGTTTGTCCATATTTAATGTGTTTTATTAAAGCCATTTATGGTAGTATTTTCATCACTTTTTTGTTATATGGAATCTGTGTCTTTGATTGTGTTGATTTGAAAAATAGGATGGCCCGAATAAAGCCCTCCAAAACATGTTGTCAATATTGAATAATGTCCTTATAAATGTATAAAAAGGCCTTTTAAAAGTGCTTTTCATCTCAACTTTGAGTTGCAACAGTCTTTCCTTCGGTTCATTTTTATTTAATGCAAATGCATACGATTATGTAAAATATATGAATTAGACTTTGCATACAAATCTATGATAATATATGGCATATTTTGATGTAAGTAATTTTGCTGAAGAATATGTAATTGATTAACTGTTGATCACTATCAAAGAAGAAATGCAGGATAAAACCACAAAAGATCGTCGTGCAAAATCAGGAACATCTATCAAATACATAAAACCTTCCAGTCACTTCTTCACTCCTATGCTGCTTATAGCAAATTTGTCTGCAGGTAGGTCTCTGCTTGAGTTACCAGCAGGACCAGGTCATGAAGAACAGGGCTGTGGAGTCTGTTCAAAAATACTTGGGCTCAATTCAACTTAATTAATGACACATTTAGCTCCTCTATTTTTCATGTACTAATGTTATTTTCCACAATAATTGAAATAAATTAAAGAACCAAGCACACAAGTCATTTCATTTCAACACACCAGTTTTATGGATAAATAAATATGTATCTGTGGTGTTCAGTTCGATCAACAGGACTTAATTCTTAAAAAGACATTTCGCTAGTCGTCTGGCTTTCTCAATTCAGATACTATTTAAGTAAGAGAGTTTTAAATTCATGTGGTAATTGTAGTTACAGATGTGTTACAATAGCTCAGCTGGACCTTCTACTAGTGAAACAAATACACAATAGGCTAGTACTTTTCTAACCATCACTGTTTTCTGTGAACTTCTATAAATTGTATTTTTAAGTACAATTTAAAGTGTATGTTAAAAAAAGGTACGTTAAAAAAAAGACTGCCTAATCTTACCCTTCAAATATAAGACATGTTTGACAGCTGAAATGGAAGATGCTTCAGATTCAATATCTAAAGAAACCAAACCGGTGGTTGGGAAGAATTATAGTTTCCAGAAATGGCCAATATAAAAAAAAAAAATCCTGTTCAGATACCCTTTAAACTTTAACCCTTAAAAGAAGTCTTGAGTCTGTACAATTTTTGCTCTGACTCCACAGCCCTTATGAAGATGCCAAACCCTGTCCTTACACTTATAAGGAATGTTGGAAAGGGTAAGAAGGACTCCTTAACAATGAGAAGCTTCTAGATTACAATGGATAATGTATTCCCTACTTTAAATTTTATTGAAATTAAGATTTCTGCATAGTGCTTTTACATACTTACAGAACTCTAAGGAGACTTCTAATATCCTTATAATTTATAGCAATTGGTACATTATCTACTATATGAACCAAAGCTTGTTTTAGAAATTGTATTGGCTCTCTAAATAATGGCATGATTTTATTTTTCAGTTAGACATCATGTAATTTCACTAAATATGTTGGGTGTTTTTCAGATTTCATATTAAGACCATTTATCTATTTTCCTTTCTATCTAGCCTAAAATAAAATGTTTTCTAAAAAAAAAATTTTTTTTTAAAAAAAAAAGTACCTGTTGAAACAGTGCTTCAAAATGTTTAAAAAAATAAGTTTCAATTAAATTTTATTGGTTTATAACATGCTAGGTCAAGGCAGCTATATTGAATAACCAACATATTAGACACACCATTGTTTTTTGGATCACATGCTACTGTACAGTAGCTTCAATATTCAAATGATTGTTCAAATATTATATATTGGTCACTATTTGCACTTTGTAATGGATGTATACTATCCCATCTTTATATATTATCAGGGTTATTTAATAAAAGTTCTTATCGTTTAAAATGGTGCTAATTTTGCCCCAACCAATCAGATCTTAGCTTTCAAATGTTAAATAAGATCTGATTGGTTGGGGCAGGATTTGCACCATTTTAAACGATAAGAACTTTTATTGAATCTCCCTGTTTGTGTGTTACAATGGGGGTTAGACCAAGCCTCTGGGATTGTGTACTTCTCCCAAGTTAAGGTCATGTGATCAGGGAGAGTTAGTCCAAATGAAGCTAGTCCCAGTGCAGCAAGGACTTTCAGCTCATAAAAGGCAAGTATTGATAGTGTAGGACCCAGCTGAAAAAGCAAACCTTGAAGTGGTGGCAGGGCTTAAAATAATTTAGCCAAGTTATTGAACTAATTGCTTTTATTTATCCAGAGAGAATGGCAGGCTTTTAAAGCAGCATCACAGAGGGAATGGACATGTAAGCAATTGAATGGGGTGTGCACTAGGCTACTATTTTGTATGGTTATTTATGATTTATATAATTTATCATTTTTAAAAGCATGAAAGATTGTTCTGAAAGGAGGGGACAAAAAATATCTAAAGTGTTCTTTGGGAAAATAACCCAGAAATTGGTTAAAAATGGTACAGATTTTGAATCACTTACGGCTTATTCACACTATCACATTGCATGGGTTTGGGGGTAGCTGGACATATATATAAAAAGGTTTTGTAAGGCTGGACTCGCCCTTTAAGAAGTAACTTTGTCCAATGCCAAAATATCCCTTTCAAAGCACTATTGGCCTTCTCAAAGATCCAATGCTCAGCCAAAGGAAATCAACAGGTCACTAGATTTTACCACATATTCCTGGACTGTGTGTACGTACGCCACTTTTAAAATATGGGAGATTAATATTTATCATGTCTAACCATAGTGGAAAATGTTGCGCAGGAGGGACCATCTATTTAACAATAATGCAGTTTTTGTGCATAGAACATCACTGTCTGAGAATTGTTTGGTATTTATTCCTGGTACGCTCTACCACTCATCCAAATTTGTATAAAGTTGGATCTAAAGGTAATAGAGTTGTTACAAATTAAGTGACATCTCTCCAGAAGAGATGCAGGACAGGGCACGACCATAGCAAATGCCAGATGGTGAATGAGGCTCCTTCATATTTCATGCAAGTGGCAAGCGCTCAATTCACATAGGGGTAAGATACGCGATGCAATTAGACTTTGAATTATTTTGTTATTAACAGCAGGTACCCTGGGACCCTACAAGTTCATGGAATAATAGATTTAACTTCTAACTTTAAAACAATTGAGGATTAGCACTTTTTTTGATACCTCCGTTTTTATTCTCTTTTAAAGTTACATTTAACTGCAACCTTTTTATCCTTGGGGAACCCTAGAAAAAATGTTTATGTCTCGGGAGAACCTCTAGGTAAAAAAAATTCTAGATTTTAATTTACCTTGTTAGTCAACAATTCATAAAAATATTACAGATAAATTAATACATATATCTCTAAATGTATCTATTTTAAAACATAATACATATAATGGTGCTTGGATAGAGTAACAAAAATATTTCATTGACACAGTAGATTAAGTGCATTATTATGGTTTGTAATATCGGGATAGTGGGGCTTGGACAGTTTTTGTTTACAGCGCAGCTATCCTATGCAATGTTAAAAACATTTGAGGAACCATGAAACTTAATGTTTCCTGAAGGGGGTCATGAGGCAGCATTTCTTAAATGTCTGCATAGTAGTAAACATCGTAAAGTGATTACTGCATTGTGGAATCCAGAGAGGTGAGTGACACTGCTTAGCGTTATTGCATTCATCAAAGTGTTTTTGTTACAGAGTTATGTGCCTAAAGGTTTGTGCACATGTGCGATGGGTGCAGACCCGCGGTGCACGATTTGTACGAACGGCCGATAATGAGCCCGTGTATGGGCACTTTATAGACTGAAGCGGACACTCGTTCGTAGATCCACCCGGAGGATCGGGCAACGATCTCCGAGTGATCTGCTGATAAAGTGCGCATACACGGGCCAATTTTCGCCCGAAACGGCCGTTCGTACACATTGTGCATGTGTGTACGAACTTTAAGTCTTGTAAGTCTTTCCAGTTGCTAGTAGAAAACAAAGCCCCTGGGGTGTATCCCTAATCTTATTTGCTAAATCAGGAATACTTAGTTTGCTTCACCCAGGAAAAGAAAATAGCAATAATCTACTCTGTATCCTTCACAGCTGGAGAAAGGAAATGACCGGAGAATTTAGTGAAAGCGTTTTATGTCTTGAAAATCCTTAAAGGGCAACTATAGTGAAAAAAAAACTTTGTCTGTATACAATGTATAGATCACTTAGTATAAGCTGCCTTACTTTCATGTTTCTGTGTGACTTCGTTTCTTCACACTGGCAGGAGTTTGTACCAAGCTGTGTAGTCCCCCTCCCCTCTCTGTCTACTCCCCCTCAAGCAGTGACGGGCTGTATACAGAGTCCGAGCATTGTCAGTTCAAAGGACTTTAAATGAAGTGCTGACATCCTGTTGACCCCTCCATTCCAGAGCTAGACTTCAAGCAATCAAAGTGTGGAATAAAGTAGCAATATGCTGAAGGGAGGGGCAGAGGGGGAGAGAGGAGGACAAGTGGTGCTGAGATTATTTACAAGTAAGTTACTGAACTCTGCCTGTTCTCTAACTTTGCTAATTGTTATTTACTTTTTACCTAAAGTTCATATCTCTCCCCCTGCTTAGCTGAGATCATAATCACTGAAGAGAGAGTCAGTGTAACAGCAGCTTGTAGTGAGACCTTCACAAACACAGTGACACTGCTTGTTGTCCTGTTACATTTCAGTTGCTTTAGTCTATATATTTCATAGATTGCACTGTGTGTCTTGTTTGGTATATAGTCTGTATTACTGTATTATATATACTGTATTAGTGTTCCATTTGAGTCACTGGTTTTGTATGTATATAAGATTTTTTGGGGGGGAGGGGCTGTTTTATAGTGTGTTATGCTCATATTGCTGGGTTAATGGTTTATTGATTGTGTTTAGCACTACAGCATTTGACTATATGTTGCACATGGTACATATAGTGTGGGTGAGAGAGTGTGTGACAGTACTGCAGGGGAGCTTTGGTTTGTGTGGGTGTGTGCCTTTGAGTGACAGATGAGGTGTAGCAGCTCCTACAAATCACAGCATATTCAAAGGCTTATATCTCGGGGACTATGTAGAATTTAAAGAAACTAAAGGTACCCTGGTGGATGGGATGACTTATAGGATACATTAGAAGAAATTAAAAAAAAAATTTTCTCACTATAATTGCCCTTTAAATTTCATGAAGTTAATTAATGCATAGATAATTAAATCAAAAAATTCTTGCAATGAGGGGTGGTCTGGGACTGCAATCCCAACTTTAAAGGGTAAGGTCTGTTACTACATGGTATTCCTAGGGGATGAGGAACTCTTTTCAGCCTGGGAATAAGGCATAGTTGCTCTTTAACATGTTAAAGGGATACAGGTCTCCCCACAAGGGCCCTCAATACAAGAACCCTTAAAAAGAACTGCAATAACTTTAAAACAATCAATGAGATCTCTAGTTGTGAATCCTAAGTCATAACCATGTAAAGTTATGAGTCTGAACTGTGTAATAAGCCCCATCCCCTTAAACCATTCTTTTTCCTTTTCTCTGCCTAGAAGCATTATCCTGGACTAATTTAAAAGTTGGAGTGTTCTCTTTTTCATAGAGGCACTTATATGGAGACCAGTTACCCGTTAAAAAAGTTTTTTGAGCTTATGTTAAATTATAAACTTCTGTTTCTTTTTACAGGGCAATGTTTACAGGTGGCATGAAAGAAGCAAACCAAGATGTTATTGAATTAAAAGGTGTGTCTTTAAGGGGACTCCAGCACATAATTGACTTTGCATATAGTTCTGAAGTAACTCTTGACCTTGACTGCATTCATGATGTCTTAGGAGCAGCAGTATTTCTTCAGATGGTACCAGTTGTTGAACTTTGTGAAGAGTTCTTGAAGTCAGCCATGAGTGTGGAAACTTGCTTAAATATCGGACAGATGGCTACAACATTCAGTTTGGCATCATTAAAAGAGTCTGTAGACTCGTTCACTTTTAAACATTTTCTTAAAATTTCTGAAGAAGAAGATTTTCTTAATTTGCCTTTGGAAAGGCTGGTCTTTTTTCTCGAGAGCAATAAGCTTAAAAATTGCAGTGAGATAGATTTATTTCATGCTGCAATACGCTGGCTGCAGTTTGACTATTCCCGGCGAGGTAAAGCCAGCCAAGTTCTTTGTCACATTCGATTTCCATTAATGAAGTCTTCAGAATTGGTGGACAGTGTTCAAATTGTAGACATAATGGTAGAAGATGTATTATGCCGGCAGTATCTACTAGAAGCCTTCAACTATCAAATTTTGCCATTTAGGCAGCATGAGATGCAGTCACCCAGAACAGTAATTAGATCTCATGTGTCTTCTCTCATTACATTTGGTGGCACACCATACACAGATAATGACCGGACAGTGAGCAGTAAATCATACTGCTTACCAGATATCAATTCTCGGCAATTTAAAGACCTTAGAGAAATGGAGGTAGGATGCAGTCATGCGTGTGTTGCAGTATTGGATAATTTTGTTTATGTTGTAGGTGGACAGCATTTGCAGTACCGAAGTGGTGAAGGAGCTGTTGATGTCTGTTTCCGCTATGATCCACATTTAAATCAGTGGTTGCGAATTCAGGTAATGCAAGAGAGCAGAATTCAATTTCAGTTGCATATTCTGCATGGGATGTTGTATGCAACTGGAGGACGAAATCGTTCTGGTAGTTTGGCAACTGTGGAGAAGTACTGTCCAAAAGAAAATGAATGGACCTATGTATGTTCTCTTAAACGAAGGACATGGGGACATGCTGGTGCCACACTTGGAGGCAAGCTGTATATCTCAGGAGGTTACGGAGTCTCTGTTGAAGACAAAAAGGCTTTTCATTGTTATGATCCTTCTGTAGACCAGTGGGAGTTCAAATCTCCAATGAATGAGCCTAGAGTTTTACATGCTATGATTGCAACTAGAAACAGAATATATGCTCTTGGTGGGAGAATGGACCATGTTGATCGATGTTTTGATGTGTTAGCTGTTGAGTATTATACTTCAGAGACTGATACGTGGACAACAGTAAGCCCAATGAGAGCTGGTCAATCTGAAGCTGGCTGCTGTCTTTTAAATAGAAAAATTTATATTGTAGGAGGCTATAACTGGCATTTAAACAATGTTACTAGTATTGTCCAAGTATATAATGCAGAAAATGATGAATGGGAAAGGGACCTTCATTTTCCAGAATCGTTTGCTGGAATTGCTTGTGCGTCTGTTATATTACCACAAAATATAACCGAGAGGTAACTAACACCCACCAAATCTGCATTTTAAATGTCTTCATATATTTTTATACATTAAATGGGAACTGTGGTCTCCATACAAGTTCCGTCTATTAAAAAGAGCAAACTCCTTATTTTGAATTTAATCTAGGATCACGCATTTAGTTGCAATCTATCCAAACATACAGCAGTATATCGGGTGGTGCTTCCTGCTTACATGCTTGACGGGCATCATTGCTTTTTGTTTCCATAAGGTGTCCATAGGCAGAGTAAAATAGTATGGTTGAAAGCCTGTTACTATCTTTATAAAAGATACATTTTTGAGGGTAGGGCTTATGGTTTACAGTGCAGACTAGGAAGTTTCACAACAGCTAGAGGCATTGTGCTAGGCATGTTTAAAAGAGATGAGAGAGTAGTTTTAATGTCTTGTATTGAGGGCACTTATATGGAGACCACAGTTCCCCTTTACTGTAATATATAATCCTTTATAAAAATAATACTAATAAGGAACAGAGACTTCTAGGTTATTTCCATAATTTCATGGTAGCCATTACAAAATTTTTACCTAATTTAAAAAAAAGGTTTTTACAGCATTCCACAAGCTAAATGCAAAACCAGAGAGCCAACCACAGACCAGTTCTGGCTTTATTGACCCATCATCAGTGTAGCGTAATCCTCTGGTTTTGCTGTGAGAAGCGCCTATCGAGAGATGTCACAAATAAATTAAATAAGATAGGGAGAGAATTAGGCTTCGCAGCTCCCCTTCAGTATCTGCAAATAAGGAATGGAGACATCTGGGTAATTTCCATGTTCCATGCAAAACCAGAGGCCTACACTACACTGATGATGGCTCAATAAAGCCGGAACTGGTCTGTGGATGGCTTTTTGATTTTGCATCTAGCTTGTGGAATGCTGTAAAAAAACTTTTATTGGGTAAAGCATGGAAATTGACCAGAATTCTCCATTCCTCAATTGCATATAAAAGAGCCTAATTCTCTCCCTATCTTAATTAATTTTTTTAGTGATATCTATATATACTGTAATCTAAATGGTGTATCTTAGAGATCTGCACTAAATAAATACATGGTGCAACCTGCTTTAACAGCGTAATGTGTAGGGAGGTAGGTAATTTGGATACTAGAACAAGCAGATTTACATTTTTAATGGTATTTTGGTAGAAAATTAACAAAGCAAATGTGTTCTCTGTCTTATAAGCTAAACAATGAAATTCCACTATGAATTTTTAGCCAAGTAGGAAAAAAAATTGCATATTCTAATAACTTGTTTTTTCCAACACAATTAAACTATTTACTTCATAATACCAAAGAACTTAGGGCATGCATTCTTACCCCTTCCTTTCAGACCCACGCCTTTAATAGATAGCAACAAATATATATGAACATAAATGTAAATGCTATTGTATTTATACTGTTGAAGACCATAGAGCATGCATTTTAAACTCCCTCCTTTTGTGTTGAATCCATAAAAGAAAGAAAAAAATAGAAGGTCTGTGAAAATGTTTAAATGTTGTAATAAGGGGTGTTTGCACCCAAGTGCGTGAAAAACATGTTATTTTATGTAATTTTGGGTTATGATGGGTCTTTCAACCATTTTGCAGGGGCCAGTACCATTTCCACAAATTTTAGGAAACAATGCAGTAAAGTTTAATTTAATTATGGTATTAAACTGGCGCATTTTACCTCCTTCACTCCTGCACTAAAGTGGTTACTGCATCACAGGAACGATAAAGTTAAGCACATATCCGAGAAAATTATTGCATCTCTCTGTAAATGTATTTTTTGAACCAGGGCCATTCCGGCCAAGCAAGCAAACCGTTGTGAAGCTGTGTTATATCCCCAGGCAAAAATAAAGTTCTATAGTTTACTCTTCATACCACAAGTGCCTTTTTAATTATGTTTCTCCACCATATTAGAGATCTAGATTAATCTTTTGCCTATGGAAAATGTACTACATCTTTGACAGTTGTACAAAATTTTACTTTATGACTTATTTAATTATGGTTTATATCTGTTTTTCAAATCAATTGAACAGGTGTGATGCACAACCCTCCTACAGAGTGTGGAGAATGGATAGTGGGGATAAAATAGTATATCAAAAAAAAAAAAAGGAAAGCAAGTATCCCCCTATATTATAGCACCCTACAACAATTTCAACATCAGTGGAACAAAGTGTATTAAAATTTAACATTTATTAGGTATAAATTAAAAGACTGATTATACACACATTAAAAATAGATCATCACTGAACTAACCAGTAAAAAAAGAAGATAGGGAAACTGAAGGATAATCAGATAAGGTAAGGCCTGTATTATCCCTAGATATAAGTGGGAGAGACCTCTCCACCCAAAAGCTTGCCCTATAATGCCACCAGTTGTTAGTGGCATTTATACGTAGCTAACGTCTCATTGATTCAGGAATGTTAGCTATGTATAAATGCCGCTAACATCCTGTGGCCCCTATGATTAAAGGGGAACTGTGGTCTCCAAATAGGTTGAGTTTAAATGAAAGGCCAGTTTCCTACTTTTAAAACGAGCCATCAACCACCTCTAAGTGCTCTACAGCCCAAGATATAAAGAAATTACTGACCAGGAAGTTAATGGGTGGGAGGCTGACGTGACATCCCTACAGCTGCTCCTCCCCTTAGCCACCGGTGAGCACAGCCTCAGACTTCAGTGACCAGACAGGAGACAGTAAGTCCCTCCCTGTGGTGTGTGAAGATCCCCACAATGAAGGTAAGGGAATCTACAGCCCTACTCTCTCACTATGTGAAAACAGTCTTTTCTCACTCTGCCTGAAAAGGCTGTTTTCACAGTTTTCTGTAGGGGTGTGTGTGTCTGAGTGTGCCACGGCATCCGTGACTGGGCGAGGCTAAGGCAAGAGGAGGGGCTGCAAGAGGAGGAGGAAACGGCAGATTGGCTGTCATCCACTGACATGGTTTCAGAGCAGGAAGTGCAGGGGACCTGGTGATGCTGCTGCCATATCACACACAAAAATGTAAATATCTTAAAAACTATGCAAAATAAGCAATGAAAATACATTGCAAAAATTCTCAGGAGAGCAATTCCTATCAATTTACCTAAAGTAATTTTTGGACCACAGTTCCCCTTTAAGTTCTCCTAGGAGGACGAAATTAGTCCTGTGTGTGTATCTGCTTTATTTTTTTAACTTAACAGCACGGACTGCGAGTGTTTGAAACCTGATCCTCCTCATGATAATGTAATGCAGGTATTTAACTTGCATTAGAGTAGTAACTTTCTGTACACTGGCATACTGATCAGAGATGATGTCCGCACTGTTTTCTTGTATTTAACTACATCCGAATCAACCGCCATTAAGAGTAAGGGACCTAGACCAGCTCTTACCTTGGACTGGAAGAAGCACCAAGTGCTTAGGGTTGCTTTACATATTATAGGGCAAGCTTTTGGGTGGAGAGGTCTCTCCCACTCATATCTAGGGATAATACAGGCTTTATTTTATCTGACTATCCTTCGTTTTCCCTACTCTTATTTTCTACCGGTTGGTTCAGTGATGATCTATTTTTAATGTGTGTATAATCAGTCTTTTAATGTATACCTAATAAATGTTATACTTTAATTCACTTAGTTCCACTGGATGTTGAAATTGTAGCGTGTGATAATTTAGGGGGATACTTTCCCTTTTTTTCATTTTATATCTGCTTTTGACAACTCAAATGCAACGTGTACCCATTGTTTTCATTTCAATTGCCTTTGTTTACAATAAAATGTATCTGAATAAAGAATTAATTTTATAAATAAATCCAGAACTGAAGTAGTAGAAAAACAAGTAAATATATCGGACTACACTATTCAAAAGACTCCTGTGTTATGAGCTTCTGTATCAATGTCACTGCCCACCATAACTTAATTAAATGAACAAAGTAGTTTCTAGGCCTTGTTCCTGATCTGACTCCTATCCAAGACTTTTCCGATGCATGAAAACTGGGGGTCCATGCTAATCTACAGTAAAATCTAGATTTTACAATGCGGCCATGATATAACAGTAGTGAACTAAAACTCATAAGAGATATTTTACGACCATGTGGTTATAGTAAAAGCAGGCAACAAAACACTGCAACATAGTTCAAATGTCTACAACTGCAGTATCAAAATACCATGCGTTATCTGTATTTTAAAAGACAGGCATCATTTTATGCCATGAACATGAGTTACAGATGCAACCTAAAATAATGGGGTAGCGATATTTTACAATACGGCGTCATTATAAATATGCCCATTACAGTTAAATAAAATGAAACATTTAAAGGAAGATTCACCAAGAGCAACTCCTCATGCGGATGCTACAGTGATTTAATATTGCAATTGCAGTTCTCAGTTAAACCTCTTTTTGTTCTTTATGGTCTGTGTAATTTTTATGCCAGACATTTAATTGTATGCAATATTAAATTGTGTGGCTATGTGCATTACTCTTCCTAAATGTATGTAGCTGCTGAATTACTTTGATTAAAGTCACGCTAACCCTTTGCAAGTGAGCAAATGCGACTGCAGAAAAGTGTGCAACATGCTGTAAATCTACTGTTTTTCTTTCTTAGCTTAATAGTAAACATCAAGTAAATTAAACCATCTTTTTGACATCTAGTGAAGTTGTAATATGCGAGAGCCTGTCTCATTTTCAAAACCTAAAAACCATTCAAAAAGAAATAAGCATCCCGTAGGATAATCCAGACACAGAATGTTTAAAACCCTGAGAGTTTGGAGTGTTCTAAAGTACTTTATCTGGGATACTAATTAAGACTTCTGCACCATATGGCCTAAGGGCCGAAGGGGAGTTTCTTAATGCAGCTTCTGATAAGGTTTCTTTCTTTACTATTGATTACACACATAGGTGAATTGTACTGCTTACCGGTTAAGTGGTTATGTTATTTTGTTTTCCCCAATATCTAAGGGTCTTTCTATAGGGGAACAGGCACAGGAAGTTGTGGTGCCATTTTTGGATGTCTCCATCCTGCAGAAAATAGTTATGTTTTCAAATTGACAATTTTCTTTGGTCACACCATTTGTGCTGTGACTTTTATTATGCAAGAAAGTTTTTCTACTTTAAATTGTTACTTATTGCAAAATAGGCAGAATGAGGACAAAACTCGGGAAAATGATTGGATGTAGAGCTTTTAAAAGGGAAGGAGGGCTGTTGCCTAACTGTCTATGACTGAGGGCAAATTTGTACACCTGAAATGCATCAGACATTTTCTTGTATTCACAAGCTCAACCTGACATGATATAAAAAAAATACGGCTTCATAAAAGAAGATTTTAAATAGTCAGTGGTGCTACTCAAATCCGCTTTTCTACTTACCTGTCTATCTGTGTACCGGAGGGTGAGCACACCGGGAACTTAAGAGCAACCAATCAGATGGACGTGGGAAGAACAGGAGCTGCCATTACTTTTGTTCTTGTGCAGAGGAGTCAGCAGGTAGAAAAGCAGTCGATCATTAGCTGTGATGTGAGCAGTCATACAGGGAGATTCACCCAGAGCCGCAAATGCTCTGGGCAAATCTCTCGTACGGGATTTACCAGAGGCTGCGCTGCTCTGGGTGAATCTCACCCGCGCGCAAGTATTTAACGCCAGCTATAGCTGGCGTTAAATACTTACGCACTAAGACCTGTGCAGCCTCTGGTAAATCACTTTGCACCGGCTGCACGAGTGCCTCTTCCGGGACTCGCGCAGCCGCCGCAAAAGCGAGACTTAACGTCGCGCTAACCAATCGTAAATTGGTTAGCCCGACGTTAAAGAGAGAAAGGAGTGCTGCACGGCTGCGGCGCTCCACGATGAATTCCCCTGATAGTCTTGATTGACTGCACAGAGGGAGGGGCCAGCTTACTCTGCCAAAATGGGGGCAATAATTATCCCTAAATATCTGGTTAGTGATTCAGGTAATAAAGGGGCAGGGTTTTTTTTTTTTGTTTTAAGGGTGGACATGCCCCTTAAGGAAAATGTCCACAAGTTGGAAGAATGTGATGTCAACATCTTGGCCAAAGAAGTTGACTAGTGCAAAACAGGTGTGAATAAAGCCATTTGTCTATGACTGATTGTCTGTATAATAGTAACATAGTATTGGAGTTTGTATAAAGACACATGTCCATCTAGTCCAACCTTTATACCTTACCCATAATGTCTGTCTAACAGTTACATAGTAACAAAGTATTGGAAGTTGTATAAAGACATAAGTCCATCTAGTCCAACCTTTATACCCTACCCATAATGTCTTTTCACTAACTTTCACACCACTGTATAACAGAAAAGTAATTACCCCACTGTAAATTGTAAATCTAAATGACTCACTTATTTCTTTCTCAATCAGCATCTATATCGGTCTGTTTTCAATGTGTCTGACTTTCACTAAAGCACTTAAAGTGCATTTCTCTATTTCAGTTCTCAACATTTTCTGTTGATTCCAGTTACGTTTTGTACAACCTGAATGTCACCATTTTACCTTATTTACACTGAAAATGTAGACCTGCACAAGGTAAGTATTACACACCACCATTATTCAAGCACTACCTCTCCCCCACTCTCTCCCCCCCCCCCTCTCCCCTATAGACCTTCCTTAAATTAAACTGTATTTCTCTATTTCAGGTTTCAACAATTTACTATTGATTCCAGTCCCATTTTGTTCAACCTTCATGTCACCATTTTAGCTTACTTACGCTAAAATCGTCAAATACACCTGCACAAGGTAAGTAAAATACACCACCATTATTCAAACACTAACTATCTTTCCCTCTCTTCTTTCTCCTCTCTCTCCCCCTCTCTCTCCCCCCTCTCTCTTTCTCTCTCTCTTCCCTCCTCTCGCTCCCCTATAGACCTTCCTTAAATCAAACTGTATCTCTCAATTTCAGGTTCTCTCTCTCTCTCTCTCTCTCTCTCTCTCTCTCTCTCTCTCTCTCTCTTCTATAGACTCATCTGGAAGCAAAGTGTATTTCTCTATTTTAGGTTTCAACATTTTATATTGACTCCGGTTACATTTTGTACAACGTGCATGTCACCATTTTCGCTTATTTAAGCTGAAAACGTATACCTGCACAAGGTAAGTAAACTCCACCACCATTATTCAAACACTAACGGGGTTATTCAATAAAGGTTCTTATCGTTTAAAATGGCGCTAATTTTGCCCCAACCAATCAGATGTTAGCTTTCAAATGATAAATAAGATCTGATTGGTTGGGGCAAAATTAGCACCATTTTAAACCATAAGAACTTTTATTGAATCTCCCTGAAACTCTCTCTCTCTCTCTCTGTTCTATAGACTCGACTTAAAGCAAATTGTAAATCTCTATTTCAGGTTTCACTGTTTTTAATTGATCGCAGTTAGTTTGTACAACCTGCGTGTCACCATTTTTTCTTCCTTACACTGAAATTTTCAAGTACACCTGCACAAGGTAAGTAATATCCACCACCATTATTCAAATACTAACTCTCTCTCTTCCCCTCTCTCTCTTTTTCTCTCTCTTATAGACTTACCTTAAAGCAAACTGTATTTCTCTATTTCAGGTTTCACTATTTTTGATTGATCGCGCTAACATTTTGTACAAGCTTCATGTCACCATTTTAGCTTACTTACGCTGAAATTGCCAAATACACCTGCACAAGGTAAGTAAAATACACCACCTTTATTCAAACACTAACTCTCTCTCCCTCTCTCTCTTTCTGGCTTATGGAATTGCCCTAATGCTAACATAATATCTCTGTCACAGGTTTAAACATACTGTAGTAGAGCAACACCGGTAGAACAGTTTCCTCGTCTATATTTGCATAAGGTAAGTTATGTAAGCAACCTAATTTCTCAAACACTACATTTTCACTACATTACTGTCACATGTTTCTCACAACTCTCTACTTTGTCTTTCTCCTAGTTATTTACACATTTTCTCTGACATTCTATAGAAATATTTGATTTATAATGGTAATTTTTTTTTTTTTACAGAAAATGTCAGCTATTCCTCAGATCTTGTTTATTGAGCAATTGTGATCGTTATTTTGCAAAAGTATAACTTATGTTATAAACATATCACTTGTATAAAAAGGTTTAGTTCATTTATACTAACATTGGTCAAGCCTGGTAAAATGCCACAGTGTTTCTTGAAAAAATGTCCTCATAAGGGACAAATAGGGAATAGGTTCCCTGGAGTAGTTTTTCACCCATTTCCTCACAATAAAGAACGTATTAGAAATTTTTTATAGTGCAGTCTGGAGAAAAGTTTGACAACTTAAATAATATCTGTGAAAAGATTTATAATGGATGGAAAAATGTCAATCACAGATTGTGTTCTGCACACTGCAAAATGATTATATGATGAGGGGATCAAAATGATGCCTACATCCTAACACTGTGCCTTCCATTTTCTCTTATAGTACAGATTGTCCATACCGATTTCTTGGAAGACAGTCAACATGAAAGTCAAATTCAAAGTAAAGAAAATATAGAAATATCAATAAATTCATCTTCAATTTGCCCTAGGCAATCCTCCTTTGATAATGGTATAAACAGTGATGTAAGTTGTGATATACAGTGTCACAATGTATCAGTAGATTATTCACTTGAGTACACTGCTCATTGGATCTTCCACACTTCCTTTGGATCCTTACTGGACATTGGACTAATCTTAGAAATGGATTACATTGGACTTTGCACATCATCCTATATGTGCCCACAGGGGGTGGAGTCACTTGAATCCCATTGGAAGCCCCGTACTTCACAGGCGTAGCCTGGAATGGGGGTGTGGTTTGTGTTTTTCATAAATTGTGTATTGCACTGTGTTACAAGTATCTGATGAAGGGTGGCTAGGCTACCCGAAACGTAATTATGTTGTTGCACTTTCAATAAATGGGTTAAGGACCCTTTTCACCGATTGGATGTGTGCGGTCACCATTCTTTCAATGTACCTGCTTAAAAGCCTAACAAAAAAACTGAGATCTGCTGAAAATTCCAAAAATTGTGGTGAGGTTACTCAATGGATTTCTGCAATAAAAAAAACATCTATGGTGGTCCATATTGTGACCATGGCCCTTTAACAGTAGAGCATCAAACAATTCCAAAAAGTATTGCCTGCTCATAATTCTCTTAACAAATTAGTTAATGTTACCAGATTTTTTGAAGGACTTGGCACAAACTAGAAATTTTGGAACATTCTGGCAATTTATAATCTTTTCCTGCAAAAAAAATGTATAAACCCCTCCCCCCCAAAATTGTGTATGTGTATATATATACCGTATATATTTTATTATTTTATTTTTTCTAAAGTTGATGAGTTTGGGGCACACACGGGCCGTTTTAAAGATGACGCCCCGATGTTTGCACTAAAAGTACTAAGATTTATTAAATACATGTATTGTATTGATACCTGTATTGAGTAAGCACCTTGCATTAAAGAAGTGGATAAGTGAGTGCCAACTTTTCACATATTGCAATTTTCTAAGATAAAGCAGCACTTAATAACTTGCTGTATTTTTGGAAATTAGATATAATGTTATGCAACATCAGTGAACTCCAAGTACTTTTTAGAAAAACAAGAAATTTATCATATCATACATTGGCACCATTTCGGTCCTTGGTCTCGATAAAGGTCCAGAACCAGGGTCCGAAACGTTGTCATTGTATTAAATAATAATTTGATTGTTATTCAAAAAAGTCCTTGGAGTGCACCAATCTATTCTAGCATTGGATTACCTAATCAATTAGGAACACTCAGACACTTGTACTTAAATAATTATGTGTACATGTAAAAAAAAAAAATATAGATATATAAACAGAACATAACCATCTATGAGGGCACTCTTGGGACTTAGTACAAACACTGCAACACGTGTACGGATAGGATCAATGCATTTTGGCCATGATACGGGCCGTCCTCAGGATCACCATATCCGGTTTCTCTCACCATCATATAGGGCCGTGGGAGACACACCCCCTCGTACCCTTAAACCTACAAGTGAAAATACTTATCTACACAAACATATGATTAAAAAACCACCACTCCCCTACTGATAAAAACAATAATAAACATCTCGTAGAAAACTACGAGCAACCGTAAATAAATTTCTCATTTCACTATAGCAAAGCTATCTTATCGATAATGTGCTAGAAGAACTAAATGACAGGAAAAAACTACTGATGTCGCCATACAACGGGACCCCCCAAGCAGTAAGATCATGGTCCAAACTCTGGACAGCATAATCACATTATGACAACAATAAAGTTGTCCATCACAAAAAACAAGATAAGGACACCATCTCATTTAGACCCCTAGGAGTCTCTGGATCCATTCCAATTGGAGCAATTTCTTATCTCTCAGCTGGCTGCGGCATGAATCAGGTACGTGGTCTATAGCCATCCATTTAAACATGGACAGATTATGACCCGCTGTTTTAAAATGTCTCGCCACGGAGAGCTCACCATGTTTGGAATCCTTAAGTGTCCCTTGTCCCGACAATGCCATCCTGATACTCGCCCGATGATTGTTCATGCGTTCTCTGACAGTTGTGCACGTCTTCCCAATGTAATAAAGTCCGCATGGGCAGGTCAGCATATAAATTACGTGAGTTGATGTGCAAAAGAGTCTAAAACGGATATTAAATTGCTTTCCACTGTGCGGATGTGGGAAATCCTTCCCCACAAACGCATAACGACAGGTTTGACAACCCAAACATTTCACACACCCTCTGGACTTTTTATTGAGCCAGCTCTCTTGTTGTACTTTCACTGCAGGTAACATATCAGTTTTAACCAGCAAATTTCTGAGGATAGCACCCCTTCTGTGGGCCACTCTGATCCCTGCATTGTGGAATGGAAGGGAATGGTCTGACTTAACCACTTCCCAATGTTTATTGACACTTTGTCTGATAAACGGGCTGGCGGGTGTGTAATTAAAAAACAATGTTGGTCTCTCACCTACCCCTCCCGGTTGGGATACACTTTTATTAATCAGTGACTTAACCACTGCCAACTGGTTACGTGCCTTAACAATTTGGGCTAGTAAGAGATCCATCTCATAGCCCCTTGACAAAAATCTTTCCAGCATCTCTTGTAGCTGGATTTCGGCCTTAGCCGGGTCAGAGTTATTCCTGAGTACCCTCAAAAATTGAGAATACGGGATACTCAGTATCAGCTGCTTGGGGTGAAAACTGTCCCAATGCAGAACTGTATTTCTGTCTTTCAGGCTTTTCCTGAAAAGGGTAGTACCCAAATAATTATTTTCCACATAAATCCTCAAATCTAAAAAATCTATAACTGTATTGTTGACACACATACTCAACTTAATGGGGTCCCCAAATTGTTCAGATCCTCAACAAAGCGTTGGGCTTCAATGTGGTCCCCTTTCCACATGATGAAGACATCATCTATGTATCTTTTATAAAGCGCGATGCTGGCATCAAACTTTGGAAAAATGTAGGTTTCCTCGAACCATTGCATGTAGAGGTTCGCAAAGGAAGGGGCCACATTGGAACCCATTGCGGTGCCAGATATTTGCTGAAAATACACATTTTCAAAGCGAAAATGGTTGTTAGTCAAAATGAACGATAACAAGTCAATGATAAATTCAACGGGTGGGCCATGCCAGGGACCCTTAGACAAGGCCTTTTTGCAGACCTGAATACCTTGTTCTTGGGGAATAACAGTGTAGAGGCTAGACACATCGCAAGTAAGGAGTACAATCTCTGACATGTCACCCCTAAATTCTTTAAGAAGTGCACGTAATTGTGTGCTGTCCCTTAAATACGAGCGCATCGCCCTCACAAACGGCTGCAGAAAAAAAATCAACATATTGTGCTACAGGTTTGAATAAGGACCCCTTGGAGGCTATAATAGGCCGCCCAGGGGGTGCACTTACAGACTTATGTATTTTAGGGATGGTATAAATAATGGGGCAACATGGGTTTTCATTATATAAAAATTTCAACTCATTGTCAGAGATCCACCCATGGTTAAGAGCCATCTTAAGCTTAGACTCCAACTCACATTTAAGGCGTGGAGTAGGATCAGTGTCAAGTGGATAGGTGCTGATGTCACTAAGCTGCGTAAGCAGCTCACCACGGTAATATCCAGGATCATCTAATTTGGTGCTCCGAGGCTTCATCCCTTGCTGTTGCATGGCTTGTTTCCTTCTTGCTCTGCCGATGGTTTCTGCCCCCTTTTGTGCATCCTAATGATGGAACAAGGATCGAGTTACGGGGCTAGCATACCTGTGACTCATATGTATATTGAGTATATAGTATGTCATATATGTGGTTGTCTGTCCATGTGATCTACTCTATGTGAGGGAGACCACGAAGAAGATTAAATCACGTATGTCGCAACATAATTCCTCTGTTACCCAGAAACTTATGAATTTGCCCTTGGCTAGGCATTTTGTGTAAAAAGGGCACGTACGGAGGGATATGAAGTTTATGATACTGGAGAGTATCCCTTTAAACTTTCAGAGAAATAGGGAACATAGGTTAAAATGCCGCGAAGCCTGGTGGATTAAAGAATTAGGGAAACTAGCCCCTAATGGGTTAAATAAAGATTACAACCTGTATCTATTTTTGTAATTTTGATATGATGCGTTCTCTTTTATATGTACTCCACTAGCAAATTGTATTCTATCTTTCCCTCACTAGGGGGTATTCTACATAATGCTGACCCTTAGAATTTCTCTGACCGTGGGACTCCCCACTAGGGTTAAATGTGTCTTAGTGTAACTGAAGGTATGATGTAATTTCCTGTGTAATAGAATATATAATGTTGACTGAAACTTGATGCTATTTTGTAGTCACATGTTGCTTGAGAAAGGGCACTGTGAAGCCCGAAACATCGTTTGTTTATAGCATGTGACAAGATGTAATAAAAGATAAGCTTGGTTTAAATGGAAGAGTACTGATTCGTACTATTTGTTTTTCATATATATATATATACATATATATATATATATATATATATATATATATATATATATTACTTGTACACATAATTATTTAAGTACAAGTGTCTGGGTGTTCCTAATTGATTAGATCCAATGCTAGAATAGATTGGTGCACTCCAAGGACTTTTTTGAATAACAATCAAATTATTATTTAATACAATGACAACGTTTCGGTCCCTAGTTGTATATGAACAGGACTGCGGAGCCTGGATTGGAGCCTGCACCCATACAGAACCCTGGACTGAATCGGAGTGCCGGCTTTTCATTCATGTGATCACAGTAATGTATAATAAAACCCCTTTGTTTATAAAGTATGCCAGTGTGCAGATAATATGATATTGTATGGGGCCAAGGAATGTGCATTGATTATATTTTCTATGTTTGTATAAATGTTTGACCAGATCAGTAGCACTTCCGTTAAATATAGTTGTAAATTAGCCTAAATGGAGTGCTTCCACAATCCTTGTATTGTATGTATTTATTGGGAGGCTTGGTCAAGCCTCCATGTGGTAATAGCACCCCTAACACGCCCCTTTTATGGGAGTTCCTATGCCTTTAATATAAAGCACTGGATGGCCTCTTTCCTCATTTTAAAAAGCCAAAGGGCTGGGGGGGGAAGAGAAAGAGCCTGTTATATGGATCCAGTGTGTTATAATGAGAAATGCAAAGTTTGCTAATCGTAATTGAACTAAAAGAAATGTAAAAAGGTTAGAAGTTAGGACCTTCCAGACTGGGGTTACCTTGACGTGGTTAGAAGGCTTTTCACCCACCAATAATTTGTTTCTATTGGTGGGTGGTGGTATTTAAGGTGATTTTGGGAATTGACTAATTATCCTGACGACGGCCATAATATATGGTGGAAACGCGTTGATCTGAGCTAAATAAAACTATATGTGTTTGGATTTGAAGAAGTCACGTTGAGTGCTTTCACTTTCTACTTTTCTTCTATTTGACTTCAGGAGAGACACCTGGGCCTGTGAATTTGCCGATGTGGA
>JAACNH010001128.1:7711-34877 GCA_019447015.1 Hymenochirus boettgeri
AGCACTATTTACCTGTCTAGAAGCACACTAGCACTACTTACCTGTCTGGAAGCACCCTAGCACTATTTACCTGTCTAGAAGCACACTAGCACTACTTACCTGTCTAGAAGCACCCTAGCTCTACTTACCTGTCTAGAAGCACCTTAATACTACTTACCTGTCTAGAAACACCCTAGCTCTACTTACCCATCTAGAAGCACCCTAGCACTACTTACCTGTCTAGAAGCACCCCAGCTCTACTTATAGATAACACTACCCTCCAACAATTCCCCCTTTAATCTTACACTTATCGAAAACTACCCTCCACATTCCCCTTTAATAGTTACACTTTAGAAACACATACCCTCCAACATTCCCTTTAAACCTTTAATTTAACTTATAGAAACACATACCCTCCACATTCCCCTTAATAGTTACACTTATAGACACATTCCCACTCCAACATTCCCCCTTTAATAGTTACACTTATAGAAACACATACCCGCCAACATCCCCCCTTTAATAGTTTACACTTATAGAAACCACATACCCTCCAACATTCCCCTTTAATAGTTACACTTTAGAACAACAACCCTCCAACATTACCCTTTATACTTAATAGTTAAACTTATAGAAAACATACCCTCACTCCAACATTCCCCTTTAATAGGTTACACTTATAAGAAACACTACCCTCCAACACTACCACCATACCCCGCTTTATAGTTACACTTATAGAACACATACCCTCCAACATTCCCCCTTTAAATAGTTACACTTATAGAAAACACATACCCTCCACCACATTCCCCCCATTAATAGTTACACTTATAGATAACATACCTCTCAACATTCCCCCTTTATAATAGTTACATTTTAGAAACACAAACCCTCCAACATTCCCCCTTTAATAGTTACACATTATAGATACACATACCCTCCAACATTCCCCTTTAATAGTTACACCTATAGAAACACATACCCTTCTACATTCCCCTTGAAGTGAACATACAGTTACAGGCCTACTGTATGGTTACAAAAGGTTTTATAGTTAAAAATGGTGCAATTTTCCCTAACCTGCCAATCAATATTATATACCATTTGGTTGGGCAAATTGGCGCAATTTTAAAGGGTATCTCCAGTGGTTAAAACCACTTTGTGCTATTCAATTTTATTGAAGATCGGGAGGTAGAGGATCTGTGTCTTACCTCCCGTTCTTCAATAAAACGTTCAGGAGCCTGGAACGAAGTTACAGAACTTACCCAATCTCTCGTTTCTCTGCAAGGTCCCGATGGACTCTGTATTCTATGCGCATTAGAGTACTATGCATTGGGCGGAGGAGCGAGTGATCGGGTAAGACCCTTACCTTCGTTCCTGGCTCCTGAACTTTTTATTGAAGAACAGGAGGTATGACACAGATCCTCCGTTCTTCAATTAAAACGGAATAGCACAAAGTGCTGGAGATACACTTTAACGATAAGAACTTTTATTACATAGGCTTGATAATCTTCTCAATAGTAACCTAGTTAAAGGGGACTCACACAACCTATGGCAGTCACTTACTTACTGAAAACGGTACATTACTTTGACCAAGTGCAGATAAATAAATACTTACTGAGTGAGGTACGTTGATCCACTACTGTCTTTTCTAGTCTTAAATGTAGTCTAGTGTAGGTATTTCCCTGCATCATGTAGGTGGAGATTGAAATGTTAATTGCATCTGCAGGACATATTTATAAATCATAGATAGGTAAACATCTCCAGATGTTTGAAAACTATAACTCCCAGCATTCCTTGGCTATAGAGTAAATGCTGGGAGTTGTAGTTTTAAACCATCTGGATAACTAATGGTTACCAATCCCTGTCACAGATCAACAAGAAAATAGTTACAGATAAAGATTTAAAATGAGCTGATACCAGAGCAGAGGCCCGTAGGAAGAAGTTGGGGGGAGTAGAGGCCCATGTGTGGGTAGTTGGGGACAGTAGAGGCCCATGGGTAGGTAAAGTTGGGGACAGTAGAGGCCCATTGGTAGGTAGTTGGAGACAGTAAAGGCCCATGGATAGGTAGATGAGGACAGTGAGATCCATGGGTAGGTAGATGAGGACAGTAGAGGCCCATGGGGAAGGTAGTTGAGGACAGAATAGAGGCCCTGGGTAGGTAGTTGGGGACAGTAGAGATCCATGGGTAGGTAGTTGGGGACAGTAGGGCCCATGGGTAGTAGTTGGGGACAGTAGAGGTCCATGGGTAGCTAGTTGGGGACAGCAGAGGCCCCATGTTAGGTAGTTGAGGACGTAAAGGCCCTGAGTAGGTAGTGAGGACAGTAGAGGCCCATGGGAAGGTAGTTGAGCAGTAAGATAGGCCCATGGTAAGGTAGTTGAGGACAGTAGCAGGCCCATTGGTAGGTAGTTGGGAACAGTAGAGGTCCATGGGTAGGTAGTTGGGGACAGTAGTGGCCCATGGGTAGGTAGTTGGGCACAGTAGGGATACTGTATATTATATAAAGTGTACAGTACATTGTACTCCCTATACCCCTGATCTCCTACCTGTGTGCCTACATTTATTTGAAAAATATAACTCCCAGCATTCCACTACAGCACTCACAATACCAGAAGGCATCCAGGGAATGCTGGGAGTTGTAGTTATTAGACATTCAGAGGCCTGCAAGTTGAAGACCCCAGCTATATATTTAGTGGTATGGTACGTTTGTTTCTATGAACATTTTTGGTTATGAATAAAACCTTTTTTTTACTTTTTTTAACTTCCCTGTAAAAATTTTATGAAGAAAGACTAAAAGCGAGTCGGGTTTCCAGTCTGAGACTTGCGGGTGGAGTCGGGTTCGGTGCGGGTCTATAAAATTAGACCAGTGCAGGACTCTATTACCAACCTTCTGCTGGTTTTTCTCTGCCTATCAACATAAGACAAGGGGAACCAATCAAAGATAAGGGGGTGTCCATGAGTAAAGTCAAATTGTGTTCCTTAATTGAGTGATGGTCTAAGTAAGTGTGTGAGATCTGACCTTTGTGCTACCATGTTGCGGTGAATCGAGTAATCACCTAGGTTATATGGGAATGAGATTTGACCTTTGTACTGCCATTTAGTGGTGAATCGAGTTATTGTCTAAATAAGTTGGGGGGGAAATCTGAACTTTGTGCTGCCATCTGGTGTTGAATCAAGTTATTGTCTAAATAAGTTGGGGATGATATCTGGACTTTGTGCTGCCATCTGGTGTTGAATCAAGTTATTGTCTAAATAAGTTGGGGATGATATCTGGACTTTGTGCTGCCCTCTGGTGTTGAATCAAGTTATTATCTAAATAAGTTGGGGATGATATCTGGACTTTGTGCTGCTATCTGGAGCCGAATCAAGTGTTCACCACATTGAAAAATGACTTAAAATGCTGGGTACTCTGCTATTATAAAAAAAAAAAAGATGTATTTTTTTAATTTGTTACATAATTCTGTCTCTAGTGTTTGTGGTATTCTTGTACATTTCTTGTGATGCATTTGGTTTTACTGCAGCAGAATGACTATAATATAGTGACTTATAACATCTTTCTACTTCACAATAGGGGTACATTATCTGCTCTTTATATTTCATATGAACTGCCAAACTGATTCAATTTTGGTCACAGACTCTTTCCATGTGGTAATGTGCTGCTGACTGTAACAGATTTCTAGCGTCTACCAAGGACTGGAAAGAATGGAAATATCCTGGGTGGAAATTGTCTCCTTAAATCCCATCTAAATGCAAAATGGTGACAAGTAGCTTTCAACAGTCCAGTGCACACATCGAACTGGGTTCACTGGAACAGTGATGCCCTGGTCAGGTCATGAAGGAAATAATGGTCATGATCTGGGTCTAAGGATCCCATAGTCTAATTATATCATTCTACTAGCTATTGGTAATGTATATAATCCATTGGGGTGACAGTATATCATTCTACTAGCTATTGGTAATGTATATAATCCATTGGGGTGACGGTATATCATTCTACTAGCTATTGGTAATGTATATAATCCATTGGGGTGACGGTATATCATTCTACTAGCTATTGGTAATGCATATAATCCATTGGGGTAATGGTATATCATTCCACTAGCTATTGGTAATGTATATAATCCATTGGAGTGACGGTATATCATTCTACTAGCTATTGGTAATGTATATAATCCATTGGGTGATGGTATATCATTCTACTAGCTCTTTGTAAGTGTATATAATCCATTGGGGTGACAGTATATCATTCTACTACTAGCTATGTAGGTATATAATCTCCATTGGGGTGAAGTAATATCATTCTACATCTACTTGGTAATGTAATATAATCCATTGTGGGTACGGTATATCATTCTACTCTATTGGTAATGTATAATCCTTGGGGAGGTGTTCTTCTACTAGCTATTGGTAATGTATATAATCCATTGGGGTGACAGTATACATCATCTACTAGCTATTTGGTAATGTATATAATCCATTGGGGTGACGGTATATCATTCTACATAGCTATTGGTAATGCTATAATAATCCATTGGGGTATTGGTATATCATTCCTACTAGCTATTGGTAATGTATAATAATCCATTGGGTGACGTATTCATTCTCTAGCTATTGGTATGTATAAATCCATTGGGTGACTGGTATATCATTCTACTAGCTATTGGTAATGTATATAATCCATTGGGTGACGGTATAATCATTCTAACAGCTATTGGTAATGTATATAATCCATTGTGGGTGACGGTATAATCATTCTCACTAGCTATTGGTAAGTATATAATCCTTGGGGTGACGGTATATCATTCTACTACTAGCTATTGGTATGTATCATAATCCATTGGGGTGACGGTATATCATTCCTACCAGCTATTGGTAATGTTATAATCCATTGGGTGAAGTAGGGTTATATATCATTCCACTGCTATTGGTAATGCATATATCCATTGGAGTGACGGTATAATCATTCCACTAGCTATTGGTAATGTATATAAATCCATTGGGGGACGGTTATCTTCCACTAGCTATTGGAATTTATATAATCCATTGGGATATGGTATAATCATTCTACATAGCTATTGGTAATGTATATATCCATTTGGGTGACGGTATATCATTCTACTAGCTATTGGTAAGTAACTAATCCATTGGGGTGACGGTATATCATTCTACAGCTATTGGTAATGTACATAATCCATTGGGGTGACGGTTATATCATTCCTACTAGCTTTGGTAATGTATATAACCATTGGGTGACGTATAATATCATTCCCTAGCTATTGGTAATGATATAATCCATTGGGTGACGGTATAATCATTCTACTACTAGCTATTGTAATGTATATAATCCATTGGGGTGACGGTAATATCATTCCACTAGCTTATTGGTAATGTACTATACCCTTGGGGTGACGGTATATCATTCCACTAGCTTTGGTAATGTATATAATCCATTGGGTGACGGTATAATCATTCTACTAGCTATTGGTAATGTAATAATCCATTGGGGTGACGGTATTCAATTCTACTACTATTGGTAATGTATCTAATCCATTGGGGTGACGGTTCATTCTACTAGCTATTGGATGAATATAACCATTGGGTGATGGTATATCTTCTACTAGCTATTGGTAATGTAATAAATCCATTGGGGTGACGTAATATCATTCACTAGCTATTGGTAATGTAATATAATCCATTGGGGGACGGTTATTCATTCTACTAGCTATTGGTAATGTATATATCCATTGGGGTGACGGTATACATTCTACTAGCTATGGTAATGTATGTAATCCATTGGGGTGACGGTATCATTCTACACTATTGGTAATGTATATAATCCATTGGGTGGATCGGTATATCTTCTACTAATATTGGTAATGTATATATCCATTGGGGTACGTGTATATCATTCTACTAGCTATTGGTATGTATATAATCCATTGGGTGATGGTATATCATTCTACTAGCTATTGGTAATGTATATAATCCATTGGCGGGACGTATGATCATTCACTAGCTATTGGTAATGTATTATAATCCATTGGGTGACGGTATCTCATTCTAACTAGCTATTGGTAATGTATATAATCCATTGGTTACGGTATAATCTTTCTACTAGCTATTGGTAATGTATATAATCCATTGGAGTGACGGTTATTCATTCTACTAGCTATTGGTAATGTATATAATCCATTGGGGTGACTGCATATCATTCAACTAGCTATTGGTAATGTCTATAAATCCATTGGTGTGACGGTATTCATTCACTAGCTATGGTAATGTATATAATCCATTGGGGTGACGGTATAAATCATTCTACTAGCTATTGGTAATGTATATAATCCATTGAGTGACGGTTATCATTCTACTAGCTCTTTGGTAATGTATATAATCCATTGAGTGACGTTATATCATTCTACTAGCTATTGGAATGTATATAATCCCTTGGGGTAACGGTAATCATTCTACTAGCTATTGGTATGTATATAATCCATTGGGAGTGACGGATATATCATTCCACTATCTATTGTATGTATTAATCCATTGGGTGACGGTATATCATTCCACTAGCTATTGGTAATGTATTAATCCATTGGGGTGACGGTATAAATCTTCTACTAGCTATTGGTAATGTATATAATCCATTGGAGTGACGGTATATATCCTTCTACTAGCTATTGGTAATGTATATAATCCATGGGGTGAGGTATATTGTTGTACTAGCTATTGGTATGTATTATCCATTGGAGTGACGGTATATCATTCTACTACTATTGGTAATGTATATATCATTGGGGTGAACGGTGTATCATTCTACTAGCTATTGGTAATGTATATAATCCATTGGGTGACGGTATAATCATTCTACTAGCTATTGGTATGTATATAATCCTTGTGTGACGGTATATCGTCTAACTAGCTATTGGTAATGTTAATAAATCCTTGGGAGGGACGGTATAATCTTCTACCTATGGTAAATGTATATAATCCATTGGGTGACGTTATCATTCTACAGCTATTGGTAATGTATATAATCCTTGGAGTGACGGTATATCATTCAACTAGCTATTGGTAATGTATAAATCCATTTGGAGTGAAGGTATATATCATTCTACTAGCTATTGGTAATGTAATAATCCATTGGATTGACGGTATACATTCTACTAGCTTATTTGGTAATGTATATAATCCATTGGAGTGACGGTAGTATCATTCTACTAGCTATTGGTAATGTAATATATCCATTGGGTAGGTATTCATTCTACTAGCTATTGTTTGGAATGTTGATAAATCCATTGGGGTGAGGTATAATCATTCTACTAGCTATTGGTAATTGTATATAATCCATTGGGGTAATGGTTATATCATTCTACTAGCTATTGGTAATGTATATATCCATTGGGGTGACGTATAAGTCATTCTACTAGCTATTGGTAATGTATATAATCCATTGGAGGTGACGGTATATTCATTCTACTAGCTATTGGTATATATATCCATTGGAGTGACGGTATATCATTCTACTAGCTATTGGTAATGTATATATCCATTGGGGGTGAGGTATATCATTCTACTAGCTATTGGTAATGTTATAATCCATTGGGTGAACGGTAAATTCATTCTACTAGCTATTGGTAATGTATATAATCCATTGGGGTGACGTGTATATATCTACTAGCTATTGGTAATGTATATAATCCTTGGAGTGACGGTATATCATTCTACTAGCTATTGGTAATGTATATAATCCATTGGAGTGACGGTATATCATTCTACTAGCTATTGGTAATGTATATAATCCATTGGGGTGATGGTATATCATTCTACTAGCTATTGGTAATGTATATAATCCATTGGACGGTTTGAACGTATGTTCATTGTACGTAGCTATTGGTAATGTATATAAATCCTTGGGGTGACGGTTAATCATTCTACTTCACTAGCTATTGGTAATGTTATATAATCCATTGGAGTGACGGTATATCATTCTACTAGCATTGGTAATGTATATAATCCATTGGAGTGACGGTATACATCTTCTCTATAGCTATTGGTAATGTAATAATCCATTGGGGTGACGGTATAATCATTCTACTAGCTATTGGTAGGTATATAATCCATTTGGGGTGACGGTATAATCATTCACTAGCTATTGGTAATGTATATAATCCATTGGGTGACGTATATCATTCTACTAGCTATTGTAATGTATATAATCCATTTGGGTGACGGTATAATCATTCTACTAGCTATTGGTAATGTTATATAATCCTTGGGGTGAGGTATATTGTTGTCAGCTCTTGGTAATGTATGAATCCATTGGGTGACGGTAAGTCATCATTCTACTAGCTATTGGTAATGTATATTAATCATTGGGGGTGACGGTATATCATTCTACTAGCTATTGGGTAATTATTAATACCATTGGTGACGGGTATATCTATCTACTAGCTATTGGTAATGGTATATATCTCACTGGGATGTGTGACGGTATTCGTTCTACTAGCTATTGGTATGTATATAATCCATTGGAGTGACGTATATCTTCTCTAGCTATGGTAATGTTATAATCCATTGGGTGGACGGTTATCATTCTACTAGCTCTTGGTAATGTATATAATCCATTGGAGTGACGGATATCATTCTACTAGCTATTGGTAATGTATATATCCATTGGCGTGAACGGGATATCATTCTACTAGCATTGGTAATGTACTATATCCATGGAGTGACGGTATATCATTCTACTAGCTATTGTATGGTATATAATCCATTGGGTGACGGTTATCATTCTCTAGCTATTGGTAATTTATATAATCCATTGGGGTAGATGGTTATATCATTCTACTCGCTATGGTGATGTTATAATCCATTGGGGGTGTGTTATATCATTTCTACTAGCTATTGGTATTATATAATAATCCATTGGGGGTGAGGTATATCATATCTACTAGCTATTGGTAATGTATATCCATTGGGGTGAGGTATATCATCCACTAGCTATTGGTAATTGTATATAATCCATTGGGTGACGGTATATATTCCACTAGCTATTGGTAATGTATTATAATCCATTGGGGTGACGGTATATCATTCCACTAGCTATTGAAGGTATAAATCCATTTGGGTGACTGGTATATCATTCTTCTAGCTATTGGTAATGTATATAATCCATTGGGTGACGGTATATTTTTACTAGCTATTGGTACATGTGTAATCCTTGGGACGGTAATCATTCTACTAGCTATTGTAATGTATATTAATCATTGGGGGTGACGGTGTATCATTCTTCTAACTAGCTATTGGTAATGTATTATCCATTGGGTGACGGTATATCATTCTATAAGCTATTGGTATGTATATAATCCATTGGATTGGACGGTATGCTCATTCTACTACTATTGGTAATGTATATAATCCATTGAGTGACGAATCATTCATAGCTATGGTTAATGTATATATCACTTGGGGTGACGGTAATCATTCTCACTAGCTATTGGTAATGTTAATAATCCATTGGGGTGACGGTATTCTTCTACTAGCTATTGAATGTATATCCTCATTGGGGTGAGGTAGATCATTCTACTAGCTATTGGAATGTATATATCCATTGGGTGACGGTATATAATTCTACTAGTATTGGTAATGTATATAATCCATTGTGGGGACGGTATATCATTTTACTAGCTATTGGTAATGTAAATAATCCTTGGGGTGACTGTATATCATTCCACTAGCTATTGGTAAGTATATAATCCATTGGGTGACGGTATATCATTCTCACTAGCTGATGGTAATGTAATAATCCATTGGGGTGACGGTATATCATTCCACTAGCTATTGGTAATGTAAATAATCCATTGGGGTGCACGGTATATCATTCCACTAGCTATTGGTATGTATATAATCCATTGGGGTGACGGTATATCCTTCACTAGCTATTGGTATGTATATATCCATTGGGGTGACGTAATAATCATTCTACTAGCTATTGGTAATGTATATAATCCATTGGAGTGACGGTATTCATTCTAAAAATCCTTCTACTTAGCTATTGGTGATGTATTAATCCATTGGAGTGACGGTAAATCATTCCTAAACTAGCTTTGATATGTATATAATCCATTGGGGTGAGGGTATATTGTTGTACTAGCTATTGGTAATGTAATTATCCATTGGAGTGACGGTAATCATTCTACTAGCTATTGGTATGTATTACATCTATTGGGTGACGTGTATCATTCTACTAGCTATTGGTACTGTATATAACCATTGGGTGACGGTATATATCTTCTACTAGCTATTGGTAATGTATTAATCCATTGGAGTGACGGTATAATCAGTTCACTACTATTATTGGTAATTTATATATCCATTGGAGTGACGTATATCTTTCTACTAGCTATTGGTAATGTATATAATCCATTGTGGGTGACGGTGTATCATTCTACTAGCTATTGGTAATGTATATAATCCCATTGGGGTGACGGTATATCATTCTACTAGCTATTGGTAATGTATATATCCATTGGAGTACGGTATATCATTCTACTACTATTGGTAATGTATATAATCCATGGGGGTGACGGTATATTTTACTAACTATTGGTAATTGTATATAATCCATTGGGGTGACGGTATATTCTACTAGCTATTGGTAATGTATTAATCCATCATTGGGGTGACGGTATATATCATTCTACTAGCTATTGGTATGTATGTATCCATTGGGGGACGGTAATCATTCTACTAGCTATTGGTAATGTATATAATCCATTGGAGTGGACGGTATATCATTCTACTAGCTATTGGTAATGTAATATCCATGGGGGTGACGGTATATTTCTACTACTATTGGTATGTATTATAATCCATTGGGGTGATGGTATATCATTCTACTAGCTATTGGTAATGTATATAATCCATTGGGGTGACGGTGTATCATTCTACTAGCTATTGGTAATGTTATAATCCATTGGGGTGACGGTATATCATTCTACTAGCTATTGGTAATGTATATAATCCATTGGGTGACGGTATATTGTTTACTAGCTATTGGTAATGTATTTAATCCATTGGGTGAGGTATATCATTCTACTAGCTATTGGTAATGTATATAATCCATTGGAGTGAGGTAATAATCATTCTACTAGCTATTGGTATGTATATAATCCATTGGGGTGACGGTAGGTATTTGCTCTACTAGCTATTGGTAGTGTATATAACCATTGGGTTGAGGTATATCATTCTACTAGCTATTGGTAATGTATTAACCATTGGGGTGACGTATAATTGTGTACTAGCTATTGGTAATGTATTTAATCCATTGGGTGAGGTAATCATTCTAGCTAGTATTGGTAATGATATAATCATTGGATTGAGGTATATCATTCTACCTACATCTACATGCTGGTGTTTGATTAATGGAAGGTCACATGGGATTACCAGACAATGTCTATGGCCACCAATCACATACATCACTGTGTATTGTATAGAGAAGGGTTTTATACTGAACACACGGAATGTACAATAGCTATATTAGTGCTACAATACATTGATGAAAGACAACTAACACACACAAATACTGCATGTAACAAACGTACACCACACTTTCACAATGTATCACTAATTTTTGAATCAATATTATACAATTAAACCCAGCACAACTTTGTTTTGTAGAAAAAACTCACCCGTCCTATTCAATTATCATTTATATAGACTGCTGCGTTCACTCTTTTTGGGTGGCGGTGCATCTGAGGAAGTGGGAGGACCCGTACGTGTGCAACAAATGCTGTCTGGTAATAACTGCATCTGTTAGAGAAGTGAAACTCACAATCTAAAATAATAGGAGTGTAGTACACGAAACCCAAATACACAGTACAGTAACACTGCACAACACACAATAACACGACAGCAACACATAACAAACAGTAACAATACACATTAACTAGCAATACAACCAGCACACACAGTAACATATAATAACGCCCCATAACACACACCAAAACCCAGAAAAAACAATATACAAATTACACATACACACTAATGTCACACAGTTTACACACAGTGACACACATAATCTAAAGTAATCCCATAACAACCCAGTCAACACACATGCCACACGTTACACACGCAGCATACGTAACACGCAGCAAACCAACAACTACAGCATTGGCACAAACACGTAAAAAACACAAACAAAACAACACAATAAACACACTAGCAGCATAAAAGCAACGCACAGTGGCACACTAATACACACACAGTATTACACAGGTAACACAATAACACAACACACCAGTAACACACAATATCACACAGGATAATAACACCAATAACAAACAACTACACACTACATGTATTAATACATATAACACACATAGCACACAATACACTCAGTATTACACAATAAAACAAAGTATCTCACATAACACGAGGTTTATACAATAATACACAAGTAACACATAGCAGACACAACACACAGTTTTATACAGTAAACCAGATTACACAATATTACAATTGGCACACATAACACACAGTAACACATAGTATTACAGCAATATTACACAGTAATTTCAAGTAACACCCAGTATTACAACAAATATTACACAGTACACAATCCAGTATACACATATTACACATAACACACAGTATTACACAATATTACAGCAGGATATACACATAACAACAAGCATTACACAATATTACCAGTAACACACAGAATTACCTATTACAAGTAACACACAGTGTACAATTATACAAATATTACATTACACGTAACACACAGTATTACACAATATTCCACAGTAGTACACAGTAACAAACAGTATACACACGTAACACAAAACCAATTTATATATACACACATATTACACAGTAAACCACAGTATTACACAAATATTAGCAATCCCAGTATACCATTACAACACAGCATTAACCCAAGTCCATTACACACAGTAACACACAGTATTACACAATATTACAAACATAATACACAGTAAACACATTTTACAACATACAAAGTACCACACATATTACACAGTAACACACAGTATACACAATTCACAGTACACATAATAACAACTAAACACAGTATACACACAGTATTACACAATATTACACATTAATATACACAGTAACACACCAGATTACACCCAATATTAAACACACAACAGTAACACACAGTATTACACAATATTACACAGTAAACCAGCACAGTATTACACAATATACACAGTAATACGCACAGTACACACAAAACATTAATTACACATAACACACCAGTATTACACATTTACAACAGAATACACAGTAACACCAGTACTTCACAATATACACAGTACACCAGTATTACAATTACAATATTACACATTACACACATAATTACAGCAATCTTACAAAGTAATACATGTAACACCAGTAACAATAACCCAGTATTTACACAATATTACACAGTAACACCCAGTATTAACACAATATCACAGTAACACACAGTATTACCACCCAATAATACAGTAAACACACATATTACACAAGAATACACAGTATAACAGCACAGTGACACAGATTAACGATAATACACCTTAACACACATATACACAGTATCACCAGTACACGACAGTATTACACAGTAATTACAACAGATATACCACAGTACAGTACCCGTATTAAACACAATATAACACATTAACACAGCAGTCCATTACACATAATACACATAACCCACAGTACACGCAGTATTAACATATACACATACACAAGTTTACACAATATACACACAAGTAACGACATAACACCGTCAGAGTACACAGAATACACAGTAACGGCACAGTAACAACAGTATTACACAATATCCATAAACACAAGTAACACACATATTACACAATATTTACACAAGTATACACACAGTATTACAGCAATATACAAGTAGCCCAGTAACAACACAGTATTACACAATAACACCAGCTATAACATATACACAAGTAACCACCAGATACCACACCTATTAGCACAATATTACACAGTAACACACACAGTATTAACACAATATCCACAGGTAGACATCACACACCCATATACACGTACACAGAGTATTACACAATAACACAGTCATCACAGTAACACACGTATTACACAATCATATCAACAACACAGAACACAGTATTAGCACAATAATCACAGTAAGCACTAACACACGTATACACAGAACACAGAGTATTACACAATATCACAGTAACACATACCCAGATACACAATATTCAACATAACAGTATTACACAATATTCACGTAATGCACGTACACACAGTATCAAGTACACAATATTCACAAATACAGACACACAGTACCGTATACACAATCACGTAAGTATTACACAGACAGATAACACAATAACCAGTAACACCAGTTACACACAAGTATCACATATTTCACAGTACACACATATTACAAATACCATGAATGCACATAACACACAGTATTCACAGTAACAGTACATCTGCTCCCTCCCAGTCAGTGATAGCCATACGCAGTAGCAGCAGCTCCCTCCTGTTTACCCATACCCAGTCTTCCTTCCTCCTATCAACACCGGGACCACCGACCAACACACGGTAAGCCCAAGCACCAAGTAGTAACCATCTAGAAGGGCCCCACATCCACCTACCCCCTACTGACACCAACCGCCGCTGATATACACAGGAGGTACAGGATACAGAGGGATGGTATAAATTGTACTGTAACAGATATATTGCCATCCATATCAACCTGAGGATTGATACATTGTAACAGATACATGCTCCATATACAGACACATTGGGATTGATACATTGTACATATTACATGCCGCATCCCATATCAAAGACACCTTGATTATACAGTACAACAGAATATATTGCCATCCATATACAGACACTTAGGATTGATACATTGTACACAGATACTTGCATTCCATATACAGACACATTGTGATTGATACATGGTAAGTGATCATTGCCATCCATATACGACACATAGGATGATACAATTGTAACAGATACATTCCATCCATATACAGACACATGGATTGATACTTGTAACAGATACATTGCCATCCATATACAGACACATTAGGATTGATCATTGTCCCAGATACATGCATCCATACAACCATTGGATTGATACTTTAACGATACATTGCCATCCATACAAACACATTGGATTTCATTGTAACGATACATGCCATCCATATCAGTACACATTGGGATTGATACATTTGTTAACAGATACATTGTCCATCCCATATACGACACATTAGGATTGATACATTGTAACAGATACATTGCCATCCATATACAGACACATTAGGATTGATACATGCACAGATACATGCCATCCATATACAGACACATTGAGGTTGAACATTGTAACAGATACATTGCCATCCAATACTGACCATTAGGTATGATACTTGTAACAGATACTTGCCATTCCATATACAGACACATTAGGATTGATACTTTGTAACGCATACATTGCCATCCATCATACAGACACATTAGGATTGATTACATTGTACAGAACTTGCCACCATATACAGACACATTAGGATTGATATACTTGTAACAGATTACTGCCAATCCATTAACAGAACCATTGGGATTGATACATTGTAACGATACATTGCCATCCATATAGACACATTGGGATTGATACATTGTAAGTGATACATGCCATCCATATACAGACCCCATAGGATTGTACATTGTAACAGATACATTGCCATCCATATAAGACATTAGGATTGATACATTTAACAGATCATAATGCCATCCATATACAGACCATTGGATTGATACATTGAACTAACATGCCATCCATATACAACACATTGGATTACATTGTAACAGATACATCACCATCATATACAGACACATTGGGAATGGATACATTGTACATATCACATCTGCCATCCATATATAGACACTGGATGGATACATTGTAACAGATACATGCCATCCATTTACAGAACACATTGGGATTGATACATTAACAGATACATTGCCATCCCTATACAAGACACATTGGGATTGATACATTGTAACAATACATTGCCATCCATATAGACACATTGGGATTGATACATTGTAACATACATGGCCATCCATATACAGACACATTATGGATTATACATGGTAACAAGAACATGCCATACCATATACAGACACATTGGTATTATACATTGTAACTGATACAATCCATATAACAGAACCTGGATGGAACATTCAAAGATACATGCCATCATATACAGACACATTGGGATTGATACATTGTAAAGCAAAATCCATCCATACCAGACAATTGGATGATACATGTCAGATACATGCCATCCATATACAGCAACATTGGATGATCATTGTAACAGATACATGCAATCCATATAAGACACATTGTAAGTACATGTTAACAATACATCGCCATCCATATACCAGAACATTGGAATTAGATACATTGTAAACAAGACATCTGCCATCACATATACGACACACTGGATTGATACACTTGTAACATTATACTGCATCCATATACAGACACATTGGGATTGATACATTGTAACAGTACATTGCCATCCATATACAATACATTGAATGGATCTTGTAACAGATATATTGCATTGGTAAATAGATACACTGTCATCTATAGATAAAGACACATTGAGATGATTGCCATTGTCCACCTGTATGATCACACATACCACACTAACAATGTATCACACAGCACTAACAGGAATACACACACAAATGCATGACACCAGTATATCATGACCTTGTGACATGCAATTTGTAATACCATAACAAAACACAGTTGTTATGATTCGAGCATAAATGTCATATAAACACACATTGAATAAAATGAAGATTGTGAACACTAATATACGCTAAACACACCACAGCTACACACTGTATTCACATGGTAATATGTATACACACTGTTGATGTTAACACACAATCATTGTGATCACAAACCACACCCTGTCAATATATATTTACAAATTTCTGATCCACACAAACACACATATGTATATCTATACAAAAAAACATTACATAATACCTGCAAACCTCCCTCTAGTTATAAAGGAACGTACCTACACACATACCATAGGACCCCTGTTTAAAAGGGAGTCGAGCCAGATCAATGTGGGCACAAACACCATATAGACTTCTGGAAACTGGATGGCACCAGAATGGCCTGGATTCACTGCTGCTCTTTATCTCTTTGCTTGTTTGATCATACCTATGTTATATTTTATCATAGATTTACTGTATACACATCCAGCTGGTAACTGTGTGTGGTATAATTATATATATATATATATATACACACACTGCATATAATCAATATTATATAGGGACTCCTGTATCCCACACTGGTACCATTGCATATAACGTAGGGCTATATGTATATATACAGGCATATAATCATTTATATAGGGACAACCATGTACCCACACGTAACACATGCATATTACGTAGGTCTATATGTATATATCTCATATGAATCAATATTATATAGGGACAGACATGTACCCACACTGTACCATTGCATATTACAAGCTAGGCTATATGTATATATACTCTGCATATATCATATTAAATGGACACCATTTCTACACACTGTACACATTGTATATTACAGTAGGGCTAATGTATTATACTGCAATAATCAATATTATATAGGGACACCAGTTACCCACAGCTGTACACATACTTACATTACAGTATGGAATATATGTATATATACTATATACTAATATACACTTACCCACCCTGTACATGTTATTACAGTAGGGCTATATGTATATATACTGTATATATCATATTATATATAGGTGACACCATGTACCCACCTGTACACATTGTATTTACAGTAGGGCTATATGTATATATACTGTACTAGACACCATGTACCCACACAGTACACACAGTACATTACAGTAGGGCTATATGTATATATACTGTACTGGACACCATGTACCCACACTGTACACACAGTACATTACAGTAGGGAAATTTGAATATATTCCATAATCAATATCTATATGGACAACCAGGTACCCCCTGTACACACAGTGTACATTACAGTAGAGATATAATGTATTATATATATATATACAGGAAACGCAGAAAGACTATAGCGTGTCTCACTCTTGATACGTGAGCAAACGTCTAGCATTGATTATACTGGCATACAACAATTTAACTTTAGATAGGGACCCATGGTACATAGCGTCATTAACAGTAGGATATATGTCATACTGTATATAATCCATATTCTATATATTTACACTGTACATAGTGCATTACAGTAGGGATATATGTCTATACTGTATAAATCCATATCTATATATGTAACACGGTACACTAGGTGTCATTGACTAGGGATAGGTCTGACTGTATATAACCATATATCTTATATGTACCTGTCCACAGTGTCATTACAGTAGGGATAGTAGTGTCTATACTTAATAACCATATCTCCTATTATGTACCCTGTACATGTGTCATTACAGTAGGGATATTATGCCTCTATACTGACTGATATATATCATAGCTTCTACATGTACAAGTACATAGTGTCATTCCAAAGGTTGAGGGATCATATGTACTATACGTTATATAATCATTATTCTATCATATGTACAATGTTCAATCGTGTCATTACGTAGGGATAAATCGTCTATACTGTATATAATCCATATCTATATATGACCCTTTTACACTCAGTGTATTACAGTGGATATATGTCTATCGTATATAAATCCATTCCTATATTACACGTAACGTCTTGTACATAGGGCATTAGGATGGTATATATTTATCCGTTATAATCCAATATTCTCAATAGTACACTGTAACATAGTTCATTACAGTAGGGAAATATGTATATCTGTAGTATAATCCATATTCTCTATGTACCCTGATAATAGTTCTTACAGTAGGGAGTATATGTCTATATGTATATATCCATATTCTATATATTTACCCTGTACACAGTGTCATCAGTAGGGATTATGATGTTATACTGCTATATAACCATAGTCTTATATATGTAACCCGTTAGACACAGTGTATAACAGTAGGAATATGTCTTATCATTGTATATTAATCCATATTCTATATATGTACCTGTCATAGTGTCATTACACGTAGGGATAATGTCTTAATCCTGTATATATCCAAGATTCTATATATGTACCCTGTAAACACAGTACTTCATTACAGTAGGGATATATTCTATATCTGTATTCTAAACCATTCTATTTTATATGTACACTGTACGTGTCATTACAGTAGAGGATATTATATGTCTATATACTGTATATAATCTACTTATATTGCTCCTGATATGTAACCTGTACAGTATTATACAGTAGGGCATATGGGAGTCTATAATTATGATAGATCCATATTCTTCTAGAGTACCTGTACACAGTTTGATCTAATACAGTATGGGATATAGTCCTATACTGTACTAAATCCATATTCTCTAATGTACTGTACACAGTGTCATTTAAGTAGGGATAATTCTATACGTAATAATCATATTCTCATACTGACGTGTACAGTTGTGCATTACTAGTAGGGATTTGTCTATACCTGTATATAATCCATATTCCTTATAGATGTACCAATGTACATAGTGTCAGTATCAGTAGGGGATTATGTAATACTGTAATAGACCATATTCTCTATATGTCACCTGTACATCAGTGATCATACAGTAGGGATATATGGTCTTATACTGTAATAGCCAATATTCTATAATGTACTCCTGTACACAGTGTTATCAGTAGGATATAGCTATACGTATATTAATCCATGCTCTTAGATCCCTGTACATAGTGTCAGTTACAGTAGGGATATATGTCTATACTGTTATCTAATCCATATTCTCTAATATGTTACTTTCCAAGTATCAGTCAGTAGGGAGATTGTCATACTGGATATATCCCATAGTTATATCGATGTAACCCTGTACATAGTTGTCATTACAGTAGGGATATATGTATATTTATACTATTTTTCGCATAGTCTGAGGGTTATGGGTATATTCACGTATTATTATCATATCAGTATGTACCTGACATCAGTGTCATTACAGTAGGGGTATATGTATATACTGTATATAATCCATAATTCTCTATATGGTACCCGTAAGTAGGTTCATTTACACTTAGGTATAGTGTCATAACTTATATAATCATATCTATATAGTACCCTGTACACACGTGTAATTACAGTATGGGTAAGTCTATAATGTATAATCCATGTCTCTATATGTACCTGACTAGTGTATTACAGTAGCGGATAAATGTCTATATGTATATAATCAAGATTTCTATATATGTAACACTGTACATAGTGTTATTACCAGTAGGGATAGATGTATATACTGTATAAATCATAGTTCTATATTGTACCCATGTACACAGTGGCATTACAGATGGGGAATAATGTCTATACTGACCAATCATCCCATATTCTCATATGTACCCTTGTTGTGGGTAGTGTTTCGTAGGCATAATGTACTAATGTATAAGTCATATACTATATGACTAAATGTCTACAGTAGGGAGATATATGTTATACTGTATATAATCCATATTCTCTATACTGTACCATACAAGTTGTCTTACAGTAGGAATATATTGTCATACTTGTAAAATCCATATTCCATTATGATACCCTTAATAGCTGGTCTACTTTAGGTAGGAATCATGTCCATACTGTATATACATCTATATTCGTATAGTATGTACCCTGTACATATTGTCATTACAGAGGGATATATGTCTATACTGGATATATCCATATTTCCTATATATGTACCCTGTACCAAGTTTCCATACAGTAGGGAGTATAGTTATAATGTATCTATCCATATTCTATATATGTCACTGTACATAGGTGTCATTACAGTAGGGATCTAAGTCTACTACTGTATTATATCCATTCTCTATATAGTCCCCTGTACACTAGTGTCATACAGTAGGATAATTGTCTATACTGTATATAATCCATACTTTTATATGTACCCTGTACACTGTACAATTACAGTAGGGATATAAGTCCTATACTGTAGTATAATCCATAGTCTATACTATTACCGTACAAGTTGTCATTACAGAGGGATAATGTCTATACTGTATATAATCCATATTCTAATATATGTAACCCTGTACTATAGTCATTTACAGTAGGGATATATGATCTATCGTAATAATCCATATTTATTTACTGTACCCCTGTACATACAGTGTACATTACGTAGGGATATTGTCTATACTGTATATAATCCATATGCTATATGTACCCGGTACATAGTGTCATTACAGTGGGAATAGTCAATACGTATATAACTCAATTCTATATAGTACCCTGACATCAGTGTCATACAAGTAGGGTATAATTAGTCTATTACTGTATATAGATCCATATTCTCTATATGTACCACTGTACATAGTGTGCATTACAGTAGGATTAATGTCATATAGCTGTAATATAATCCATATTCTATACTTGACCGCTGTATCAAGTGTCATTTATCACGTAGGGATTATATGTCTATACTGTAATATAATCCATATTCTATTATGTACTTACTGTACACGTGTCTTAGTAGGGATATACTGGTCTATACTGTATAATCCATATTCTCTAATTTACAACGTACATCAGATAGTGCATACGGAGGGATATACTGTCTATACTGTATATAATCCATATTGCTATAATGTACCTGTACAAGTATCATACAGTAGGGATAGTGTCATACTGTATATACCATATTCTATATATGTACCCTGTACAAGTGTCATTACAGTAGGGATATGATGTCATACTGTATTAATAATCCATATTTCTTATATTGTACCCTGTTACATTAGGTTCATTACAGTAGGGATAAGTACTCTATGTTATAATATCCAATATTCTCTATATGTACACGTTACATAGTGTCTTCAGTAGGTGATATATTGTCTATACTGTAATTAATCCTATTCTATATATGTACCCTGTACACAGTGTCAGTACAGTGGGATATAGTGTCCTATACTGTATATAACCATATTCTATATAGTACACTGACACTAGTGTACAGTACAGTAGGGAGTATGTGTCATACGTGGTTAATCCATATTCTCTATATGTACACTGTCATAGGTCATACAGTAGGGATCTATGTCTTGACTGTATATCTCCATATTAGCCCTGTTTACAGTATAAGTATGGAGATATTCATAGTATAGACCATTATATAACGTACATCGTAAAAGTTATTAAGTAGGGAATAGCTATACTGTTATATATCCATATTCTATATATGTACCATGTACATAAAAGTGGTCATTACAGTAGGATATATTGTTCTTACTGTAGTAATTCCAATATTCTATTTAGGTCACCTGTCCATAGTGTCATTACATAGGGATTATGTCTATACTGATATAATCCATATTCTATCTAGTATGTACACTGTAACTAGTGTAAATACCGTAGGATATATGTCTTACTTATATCACCATATTCTTATATATATGTACCCTGTACTACAGTGTCATTACAGCAGGGATAATTGGGGTCATAACTGTATATAATCCATATTCTCCTATATGTACCCTGTACAAGTGTCCATACAGTGGTATGAGTCTATCCTGTATATAAGTCCCTATTCTATATCTGTACCCGGACTGTACGGTGCCATTACAGTAGGGATTTATGTCTATACGTTATAATCCATATTCTATATATGTACCCTGTACATATTGTCATTAGAACGTAGGGAATATATGTCTATCTGTATATAATCCCTATTCTCTATATGTACCTTAACCCTGTAACATAGTTCATTAAACCGTATGGATTATGTCTATACTGTATATAATCCATATTCTCTAATGTACCCTGGTCATAGTGTCATTACAGTAGGCTATATGTCTATACTGTATATAATCCATATTCGCCTATATGTAAAATAAAAAAAAAATACAAATAAATATAGTATAAAGTAAAAAAGTTAAAAAAAAAATAAAGTAATACAAAAAAATAGTAAAAAAATTAAGTAAAAAAAAAAAAGTACCCCTCCCCAACCCTCTCTCGTCCCCCAACCCAAAAACCCCAACCCAAAAAAAACAACACCCTCCTCACCGTCCCCCCCCCTCTCTCTGTACCTGTCGTCCGTTCTCCCCCCCCCACCCCCCCCCCTCCCGTCTCCCTGTCGGTCCCCCCAGATCCGTCCCCCCCCCCTTCCCTCCCCCACTCCCCCCCCCCTCCACGTCACTCCTGTCCCCCTCTCCTCCCCCCCTCGTCCCTCCCGTGTCCCCTACTCCGTCCCTCCCCCCCCCCTCCCCCCCTCCTCACGTACCCCGTCCCCTCCGGTACCCCTCCCCTTCTCCCCCCGTCCTATTGGTAATGTATATAATCCATTGGAGTGACGGTATATCATTCTACTAGCTATTGGTAAGGTATAATATATCCATTGGGGTGACGGTATAATCATTCTACTATACTAGCTATTGGTATGTATATAATCCATTTGGGTGATGGTATAATCATTTCACTAGCTATTGGTTGTAATTATTAATCCTTTGGGGTGCAGTATATCATTCTACTAGCTATTGGTAATGTATATAATCCATTGGGGTGACGGTATATCATTCTAACGCTATTGGTAATGCATATAACCATTGGGGTAGAGGTATGTATCATTCCACTAGCTATTGGTAATGTATATAATCCATTGGGGTGACGGTATAATATCATTCTACTACTAGCTATTGGTAATGTATATAATCCATTGGGTGACGGTATAATCATTCTACTAGCTATTGGTAATGTATATAATCGATGGGTGACGGTATATCATCATTCTACTAGCTATTGGTATGTATATAATCCATTGGGGTGACGGTATATCATTCTACCAGCTATTGGTAATGTTATAATCCATTGGTGTGGTATATTGCTCATTCTACTACTAGCTATGGTAATGTACATAATCCATTGGGGTGACGGTATATCATTCCACTAGCTTTGGTAATGTAAATAATCCATTGGGGTGACGGTATAATCATTCCACTAGCTATTGGTATGATATAATCCATTGGAGTGACGGTTATATCACTTCCACTAGCTATTGGTATATTATAATAACTTCCATTGGGGTGACGTGTAAATCCATTCCACTAGCTATTGGTAATGTATATAATCCATTGGGGTGACGGTATATCATTCTACTAGCTATTGGTAATGTATATAATCCATTGGGGTGACGGTATATTGTTGTACTAGCTATTGGTAATGTATTTAATCCATTGGGGTGACGGTATATCATTCTACTAGCTATTGGTAATGTATATAATCCATTGGAGTGATGGTATATCATTCTACATACATCTAAATGGCTGGTGTTTGATTGAATGGAGAGGTCACATGGGATTACACAGACAATGTCTATGGGCCACCAATCACATACACACTGTGTATTGTATAGAGAGGGTTTTATACTGAACACACAGGAATGTACAATAGCTATTTAGGTGCACAAATACATTGATGAAAGACACACTAACACACACAAATACTGGCAATGTAACAAACAGTCACACACACACTTCACAATGTATCACTAATTTATTTGAACAATATTATACAATTAAACCCAGCACAACATTTGTTTTGTAGAAAAAACTCACTCCCTCTATTCAATTTATCATTTATTAGTGACATGCTGCGTGCACTACTTTTGGGGTGCAGGTGCATCTGAGGAAGGGGGAGGACCCGAAACGTAGTGCAACAAATGCTGTGCTGGGTTTAATTGTATAATATTGTTCAAATAAATTAGTGATACTTGGAGTGATGGTATATCATTCTACTAGCTATTTGGTAATGTATAGAAGCCTTGGGTGACGGGATATCATTCTACTAGCTATTGGTAAGGTCTATAATCATTGGGGTGACGGTTTATCTTTCTACAGCTATTGGTAATGTATATAATCCATTTGGGGTGACGGTAATTGTTGTGACGAGCTTTGTTAATGTATTAATCCATTGGGGGACGGTATATCATTCTACTAGCTATTGTATGTATATAATCCATTTGAGTTATGTTATATCATTCTAACATACATTCTAACTGGCTGGTGTTTGATTGAATGAGAGGTCAATGGGATTACACAGACATGTCTATGGGCCACCAATCACATACACACTGTGTTTGTATAAGAGGGTTTTATACTGAACCACAGGAATGTACATAGCTATTTAGGTGGCAACAAATACATTGATGACAAGACACACAACCCCACAATACTGGCAATGGTAACAAACAGTCACACACACACTTCACAATGTATCACTAATTTATTTTGAACATATTATACAATAAACCCAGCACAACTGTGTTTGTTGTATAAAAACTCACTCCTCTATTCAATTTACTCATTTATTAGGGAACATGCTGCGTGCACTACTTTGGGGGTGCAGGTGTCATCTGAGGAAGGGGGAGGAGGAGTGATGGTATATCATTTACTAGAGATTGGTAATGTAATAATCCATTGGAATGATGGTATATCATGTCTACTAGCTAGTGGTAATGTATATAATCCATTGGGGGTGACGGTATATCATTCTACTAGCTATTGGTAATGTATATAATCCATTGGGGGTGACGGTATACATCTCACTAGCTATTGGTAATGTATATATCCATTGGATGAAGGATATATCATTCTACTAGCATTGGTAATGTATATAATCCATTGGGGGGGTGACGGTTATTATGTTGTATAGCTATTGGTAATGTATATTACATCATTGGGGTGACGGTATATTATTATACTAGCTATTGGTAATGTATATAATCCATTGGGGTGACGGTTTATATTATTAATACTAGCTATTGGGTATGTAGTAATCATTGGGGTGACGGTAAATCATCTACTAGCTATTGGTAATGTATATAATCCATTGGGGTGACGGTTATCATTCTACAGCTATTGGTAATGTATATAATCCATTGGGGTGACGGTATATCATTCTACTAGCTATTGGTAAATGTATATAATCCCATTGGGGTGACGGTTTAATAATTACTAGCTATTGGTAATGTATTAATCCATTGGGGTGACGGATATCATTCTACTAGCTATTGGTAATTGACATAATCCATTGGAGTGACGGTATAATCATTCTACTAGCTATTGGTAATGTATATAATACATTGGGGTGACGGTATATCATTTATAACTATTGGTAATGTTATTAATCCATTGGAGGACGGTATATCATTCTATAGATATTGGTAATGTATATAATCCATTGGGGGGTGAGTATATTGTTGTAATAGCTATTGGTAATGTATATAATCCATTGGGGTGACGGTATATTATTCTACTAGGATTGGTAATGTATATAAATCCATTGGGGTGACGGTAGATATTCTACTAGCTATTGGTAATTATGTAATCCATTGGGGTGACGGTAAACATTCATCGTATTGGTAATGTATAATCCATGGGGTGACGGTTATCATTCTAACTAGCTATTGGTAATGTATATAATCCATTGGAGTGAGTGGTATCATTTACTAGCTATTGGTAATGTAGTATAATCCATTGGGGGACGGTATATTGTTGTACTAGCTATTGGTAATGGTTATTAATCCATGGGGTGATGGTATATCATTCTACTAGCTATTGGTTAATGTATATAATCCATTGGAGTGATGGTATATCATTCTAAACATCTAAATGGCTGGTGTTTGATTGAATGGAGAGGTCACATGGGATCACAGACAATGTCTATGGGCCACCAATCACATACACATGTGATTGTATAGAGAGGGTTTTATACTGACACACAGGAATGTACAATACGCTATTTAGGTGCACAAATACATTGATGAAAGACACACACTAACACACACAAATACTGGCAATGTAAACAAACAGTCACCACACACACTTCACAAGTATCACTAATTTATTTGAACAATATTATACAAAAACCCAGCACAACATTTGTTTTGGTAGAAAAAACTCACTCCCTCTATTCAATTTATCATTTATTAGTGACATGCTGCGTGCACTACTTTTGGGTGGCAGGTGCATATGAGGAAGGGGAGGACCCCGACAAGTAGTTAGCACATGCAACCAA
>JAACNH010001128.1:34931-100095 GCA_019447015.1 Hymenochirus boettgeri
CCCGAAACGTAGTGCAACAAATGCTGTGCTGGTAATAACTGCATGCTGTTAGCAGAAGTAGAAAAACAGCACAATCTAAACAATAAATAGGAGTGCGAGTAATATCACAAAACCCAAAATTACACAGTACAGTAACACGCAGCAACACACAATAACACACAGCAACACACAATAACAAACAGTAACACAATAACACACAGTAACTACAATACACACAGCAGCACACAGTAACATATAATAACGCCCCATAACACACACCAAAACACAGCAAAACACAATAATACACAGTAACACACAATGTCACACAGTTACACACAGTGACACACAATAATATAAAGTAATCCCAATAACACACAGCAACACACAATGCCACACAGTTACACACAGCAGCATACAGTAACACAGCAGCAAACAACAACACACAGTGGCACAACACAGTAAAAAACAACAACAAAACACACAATAACACACAGCAGCAAAAAGCAAGCACAGTGGCACACAATAACACACTGTATTACACAGTAACACAATAACACAACACACAGTAACACACAATAGCACACATGAATAATAACACACAATAACAAACAACTACACACTGTATTAATACAATAACACACAGTAGCACACAATAACACTCAGTATTACACAATAAAACAAAGTATCTCACAATAACACAGGTTTATACAATAATACACAGTAACACAATAGCAGACACTAACACACAGTTTTATACAGTAACACAGTATTACACAATATTACAATTGCACAATAACACACAGTAACACATAGTATTACACAATATTACACAGTAATTCACAGTAACACACAGTATTACAAAATATTACACAGTAAAACACAATATTACACAGTAATACACAGTAACACACAGCATTACACAATATTACACAGTAACACACAGTATTACACAATATTACACAGTAACACAAGTATTACACAAAATTACCACAGATAGAATACACAGTCATTACAAACAGTATACCACAGTAACACACAGTATTACACAATATTACACAGTAACACACAGTATTACACAATATTACACAGTAATACACAGTAACACACGAGACCAAATTACACAGTAACACACAGTATACAACAAATATTACACATTAATAAACAGTACAAACAGTAATTACACAGTAACACACAGTATTAACAATATTACACAGTAATAACACAGGAACACAGATACACATAGTTACACAGTAACACACAGTATTACACAGTAATACAAAATATTACACAGAAACACACAGTATACACAATATTACAAAGTAATACATAGTAACACACAGCATTACACATATTACACAGGATTACACAATATTACACAGTAACACACAGTATATTAAACAATATTACACAGTAACACACAGTATTACCCAATAATACACAGTAACGCACACAGTAGTAACACACAGTATTACACCATAAACACAGTAAAGCACAGTAACACACGTATTAAACATAATACACAGTAACACACATATTACACAATATTACACAGTAACACACAGTATTACACAATAATACACAGTAACGCACAGTTACACACAGTATTAAACAATATTACACATTAACACCACAGCATTACACAATAATACACAGTAACGCCACAGTAACACGCAGTATTAAACAATAAGTACACAGTAACACAAGTATTACACAATATACACAGTAACGACACATAACACTCAGTATTACAACAATAATACACAGTATACGCACAGTAACACAGTATTACACAATAATACACAGTAACACACAGTAACACACAGTATTACACAATATTACACAGTAACACACAGTATTACACAATAATTCACAGTAATGCACAGTAACACACAGTATTACACAATAACACACAGTATTATACAATAATACACAGTAACGCACAATAACACACAGTATTACACAAATATTACACAGTAACAAACAGTATTACACAATAATTCACAGTAATGCACAGTAACACACCGTATTACACAGTAACACAGTAGTATTACACAAATAATACACAGTAACTCACAGTAACACACAGTATTACACAATATTACACAGTAACACACAGTATTACACAATAATTCACAGTAATGCACAGTAACACACAGTATTACACAGTAACACAGTATTACACAATAATACACAGTAACACACAGTTACACACAGTATTACACAAAATTTCACAGTAACACACAGTATTACACAATAATCACAGTAATGCACAGTAACACACAGTATTACACAGTAACACAGAGTATTACACAATAATACACAGTAACACACAGTACACAGTATTAACAAATTCACAGTAAAACACACAGTATACACAGTACACAGTATTACACATTATACAGAAACACAGTACACACAGTATTACACAATATTCACAGAACCACAGTATTACACAATAAACAAGTAACACAAGTTACACACAGTATACACAATATTTCACAGTAACACACAGTATACACAATAATACACAGTAACGCACAGTTACACACAGTATTACACAATATTTCACAGTAACACACAGTATTACACAATAATACACAGTAACACACAGTTACACACAGTATTACACAATATTTCACAGTAACAAAGTATTCACACAGTAACACAGAGTATTAACAAAAACACAGTAACACACAGTTACACACAGTATTACACAATATTTCACAGTAACACACAGTATTACACAATAATACACAGTAACGCACAGTAACAGCTCCCCCCATCTCTCTCCCTGTCTCTAGGTCAGGGATGAGCCATATCTGCAGTAGCAGCAGCTCCCCCCTCCTCCCCTGTCCCTCCCAGTCTCTCTCCCTCCTCACTCCTCATCAAACACGGGAACCACCGACCTACACACGGTAAGGACCAAGCACCACGGTAAGTACCATACTAGAGGGCCCCCACATCCACCTACCGCCCCTACTGACACCAACCGCACTGTCTGGGATATATACCAGGAGGACAGGGATACAGAGGGATGGATAATGTAATGTAAACAGATACATTGCCATCCATATACAGACACATTAGGATTGATACATTGTAACAGATACATTGCCATCCATATACAGACACATTGGGATTGATACATTGTAACAGATACATTGCCATCCATATACAGACACATTGGGATTGATACATTGTAACAGATACATTGCCACCATATACAGACACATTGGATGTACATGTAACAGATACATTGCCATCCATATACAGACACATTAGGATTGATACATTGTAACAGATACATTGCCATCCATATACAGACACATTAGGATTGATACATTGTAACAGATACATTGCCATCCATATACAGACACATTAGGATTGATACATTGTAACAGTACATTGCCATCCATATACAGACACATTAGGATTGATACATTGTAACAGATACATCGCAATCCATATACAGACACATTGGGATTGATACATTGTAACAGATACATTGCCATCCATATACAGACACATTGGGATTGATACATTGTAAGTGATACATTGCCATCCATATACAGACACATTAGGATTGATACATTGTAACAGATACATTGCCATCCATATACAGAACATTAGGATTGATACATTGTAACAGATACATTGCCATCCATATACAGACACATTAGGATTGATACATTGTAACTGATACATTGCCATCCATATACAGACACATTAGGATTGATACATTGTAACAGATACATCACCATCCATATACAGACACATTGGAATGGATACATTGTAACATATACATCGCCATCCATATATAGACACATTGGAATGGATACATTGTAACAGACACATCGCCATCATTTACAGACACATTGGGATTGATACATTATAACAGATACATTGCCATCCATATACAGACACATTGGGATTGATACATTGTAACAGATACATTGCCATCCATATACAGACACATTGGGATTGATACATTGTAACAGATACATGGCCATCCAATACAGACACATTAGGATTGATACATTGTAACAGATACATTGCCATCCATATACAGACACATTGGGATTGATACATTGTAACTGAACATCACCATCCATATACAGAAACATTGGGATTGATACATTGTAACAGATACATTGCCATCCATATACAGACACATTGGAATTGATACATTGTAACAGATACATCGCATCCATACACAGACACATTGGAATGGATACATTGTAACAGATACATCGCCACCATATACAGACACATTGGGATTTATACATTGTAACAGATACATCGCAATCCATATACAGACACATTGGAATGGATACATTGTAACAGATACATCGCCATCCATATACAGACACATTGGGATTGATACATTGTAACAGATACATTGCCATCCATATACAGACACATTGGGATTGATACATTGTAACAGATACATTGCCATCCCATATACAGGACACATTGGAATGGATACATTGTAACAGATTATATTGCATTGTAACAGATTACACTGTCATTTATATAAAGACACATTGGGATGGATACATTGTCACCTGTATAGACAACATAAACATACACATAACAATGTATACACAGCACTACAGGAATATAAACACACACTAATGCATACACGTATATATACAGTGACATTGTGACATGCAAATTGTAATACAATAACATAAACACAGTGTTATGATGTACAGTCATATTGTCATATAACACACATTGAGATTAAATAAGATTGTGACACATAAAACAGCTAACACACCAGCAGCTACACACTGTACACATGGTAATATGTATACACACTGTTGATGTGAACACACAATCATTGTGATACACAAACACACCCTTCAATAATATTTACACACTTCTGATCCACACAAACACACATAGTGTCATATATCTAGACAAAAACATTAACATAATACTTGCAAACCTCCCCTTAGTTATAAATGGAACTGTACCTACACAACATACCATAGGGACCCCTGTTAAAGGGGAGGTCTAGCCAGATCAGTGTGGCACAAACACACATATAGACTTCTGGAAACTGGATGCACCAGAAGGCCTGGGATTCACTGCTGCTATCTCTTTGCTTGTTTATCATACCTAATGTTATATTTTATCATTAGATTTACTGGAATGACACATCCAACTGGTAACTGTGTGTGGTATAAATATATATATATATATATATATACACACACTGCATATAATCAATATTATATAGGGACACCATGTACCCACACTGTACACATTGCATATTACAGTAGGGCTATATGTATATATACTGCATATAATCAATATTATATAGGGACACCATGTACCCACACTGTACACATTGCATATTACAGTAGGGCTATATGTATATATACTGCATATAATCAATATTATATAGGGACACCATGTACCCACACTGTACACATTGCATATTACAGTAGGGCTATATGTATATATACTGCATATACAAATATTAAATAGGGACACCATGTACCCACACTGTACACATTGTATATTACAGTAGGGCTATATGTATATATATGCATATAATCAATATTATATAGGGACACCATGTACCCACATGTACACATACTTTACATTCAGTAGGAATATAGGTATATATCTAGATATACTAGATATATCCGTACCCACACTGTACACATTGTTTATTAAGTAGGGCTAAATGAATATATACTGTATATAATCAATATTATATAGGGACACCATGTACCCACACAGTACACACAGTACATTACAGTAGGGAAATTTGAATATATTCCATATAATCAATATTCTATATGGACACCAGGTACCCAATCGTACACACAGTGTACATTACAGTTAGAGATATATGTATATATAATATATATAGCAAAAGCAGCAAGATATAGCGGGTCTCACTTGATACGTGAGCAAACTTTATTGGATAAAACGTCTACGCATTGATTGTATACTGCATAACAATTAACATTTAATAGGGACACCATGGTACATAGTGTCATTACAGTAGGGATATATGTCTATACTGTATATAATCCATATTCTATATATGTACACTGTACATAGTGTCATTACAGTAGGGATATATGTCTATACTGTATATAATCCATATCTATATATGTACACGTACATAGTGTCATACAGTAGGGATATATGTCTATACGTATATATCCATTTCTATATGTACCATGTACAAGTGTCATTACAGTAGGGATATATGCTATACTGTATATAATCCATATTCTATAATGTACCCTGTACAAGTGTCATTACAGTAGGGATATAGTCTATACTGTATAAATCATCATATTCTATATATTTACCCTGTACATAGTGTCATTAAGTAGGGATATAGTCTATACTGTATATAATCCATATTCTATATATGTACCTGTACAGTGTCATTACAGTGGGATAATGTCTATACTGTATATAACCATATTCTATATATGTACCTATACATAGTGTATACAGTAGGGATATATGTTTATCTGTATATAATCCATATTTCTATATGACACTGTACATAGTGTCATTACAGTAGGGATATATGTCTATCTGTATATAATCCATATTCTCTATATGTACACTGTACTAGGTCATTACAGTAGGGATATATGTAACTGTATATAATCCATATTCTCTATATGTACCCTACGTACGTTTCATTACAGTAGGGATATATGTCTATACTGTAATAATCCATATTCTTATATGTACCTGTACATAGTTCATTACAGTAGGGTATATGTCTATATGTATATAATCATATTCTATATATGTACCCGTACATAGTGTCATTACAGTAGGATATATGTCTATTGTATTAATCCATATTCTATATATTACCCTGTACATAGTGTCATTACAGTAGGGATATAGTCTATACGTATATAATCCATATCTATATATGTACCCTGTCACAGTGTCATTACAGTAGGGATATTGTCTATACTGTATATAATCCATATTCTATATATGTACCCTGTACACAGTGTCATACAGTAGGGATATATGTCTATACTGTATATAATCCATATTCTATATATGTACCCTGTACACAGTGTCATTACAGTAGGGATATATGTCTATACTGTATATAATCCATATTCTCTATATGTACACTGTACATAGTGTCATTACAGTAGGGATATATGTCTATACGTATATAATCCATATCTCTATATGTCACTGTACATAGTGTCATTACAGTAGGGGTAAATGTCTATACTGTATATAATCCATATTCTATATATGTACCCTACACGTGTCATTACAGTAGGGATATATGTCTATACTGTATATAATCCATATTCTCTATATGTACACTGTACAAGTGTCATTACAGTAGGGTATATGTCTATACTTTATATAATCCCTATTTCTAATGTACACGTACATAGTATCATTACAGTAGGGAATATGTCTATACTGTATATAATCCATATTCTCTATATGTACCTGTACCTAGTGTGTCATTACAGTAGGATATATGTCTATACTGTATATAATCCATATTCTATATGTACCCTGTACACAGTCATTACAGTAGGGATATATGTCTATACTGTATATAATCCATATTCTATATATGTACCCTGTACAGTGTCATACAGTAGGGATATATGTCTATACTGTATATAATCATATTTATATATGTACCTGTACACAGTGTCATTACAGTAGGGATATATGTCTATACACTGTATATAATCCATATTCTATATATGTACCCTGTACACAGTTCATACAGTATAGGAATAGTATATAGTATAATCATATTCTATATATGTACACTGTAATAGTGTCATACAGTAGGGATATATGTATAACTGTATATAATCCATATCTATATATGTACCATGTACACAGTGTCTTACAGTAGGGATATATGTCTATACTGTATATAATCCATATTCTTATATGTACCCTGTACACAGTGTATTACAGTAGGGATATGTGTCTATACTGTATATAATCCATATTCTCTATATGTACACTGTACACAGTGCTCTTACAGTAGGGATATATTCTATACCGTATATAATCCATATTCTCTATATGTACCGTACATAGTGTCATTACAGTAGGTATATGTCTATAGTATATAATCATATTCTATATATGTACCCTGTACATAGTGTCATTACAGTAGGGATATATGTTATACTGTAAATAATCCATATTCTCTATATGTACCCTGTACATAGTGTCATTACAGTAGGGATATATGTCTATACTGTAAATAATCCATATTCTCTATATGTACCCTGTACATAGTGTCATTACAGTAGGGATATAGTTATACTGTATTATACCATATTTCTATATGTACCCGTACATAGTGTCATTACAGTAGGGATATATGTCTATACGTATATAATCCATATTCTATATATGTACCTGTACATAGTGTCATTACAGTAGGGATATATGTCTATACTAATAATCCATATTCTATATATGTACCGTACATAGTGTCATTACAGTAGGGATATATGTCTATAATGTATATAATCCATATTCTATATATGTACCCTGTACATAGTGTCATTACACGTAGGGATATATGTCTATACTGTATATAATCCCTATCTATAATGTACCCTGTACATAGTGTATTACAAGTAGGATATAGTCTATACTGTTTTATACTCATATTCTTATATGTACATGACATAGTGTCATTACAGTGGGATATGTCTATACTGTATATAATCCATATTCTATATATGTACCCTGTACACAGTGTCATTACAGTAGGGATATGTCTATACTGTAATAATCCATATTTCTCATATGTACACTGTACAGTGTCATTACAGTAGGGATATATGTCTATACTGTATATAATCCATATTCTATTATGTACCCTGTACATAGTGTCATTACAGTAGGGATATATGTATATACTGTAAATAATCCAATTCTCTATATGTACCTGTACATAGTGCATTACAGTAGGGATATATGTTCTATACTGTAAATATCCATATTCTCTATATGTACCCTGTACATAGTGTCATTACAGTAGGGATATATGTCTATACTGTATATAACCATATTCTCTATATGTACCCTGTACATAGTGTCATTACAAGTAGGGATATATGTCTATACTGTATATAATCCCTATTCTCTATATGTACCCTGTACATAGTGTCATTACAGTAGGGATATATCTATACTGTATATAATCCATATTCTATATATGTACCCTGTACATAGTGTTACAGTAGGGATATATGTCTATACTGTATATAAATCCATATTCTATATATGTACCCTGTACATAGTGTCATTACAGTAGGGATATATGTCTATACTGTATATAATCCATATTCTATATATGTACCCTGTACATAGTGTCATTACAGTAGGGATATATGTCTATACTGTATATAATCCATATTCTCTATATGTACACTGTACATAGTGTCATTACAGTAGGGATATATGTCTATACTGTATATAATCCATATTCTATATATGTACCCTGTACACAGTGTCATTACAGTAGGGATATGTGTCTTACTGTATATAATCCATACTCTATAATGTACACCTGACATAGTGTCATTACAGGTAGGGATATATGTCTATACTGTATATAATCATATTCTATATATGTACCTGTACATAGTGTCATTACAGTAGGGATAATGTATATACTGTATATAATCCAAATTCTATATATGTACCCTGTACATAGTGTCATTACAGTAGGGATATATGTATACTGTAATAAATCCAATTCTCTATATGTACCCTGTACATAGTGTCATTACAGTAGGGATATATGTCTATACTGTAATAATCCATATTCTCTATATGTACCCTGTACATAGTGTCATTACAAGTAGGGATATATGTCTATACTGTATAATACCATATTCTCTATATGTACACTGTACATAGTGTCATTACAGTAGGGATATATGTCTATACTGTATAAATCCATATTTCTATATGTACCTGTACATAGTGTCATACAGTAGGATATATGTCTATACTGTATATATCCATATCATATATGTACGTACAATAGTGTCTCATACAGTAGGGATATATGTCTATACTGTATATAATCCATATCTATATATGTACCCTGTACATAGTGTCATTACAGTAGGGATATATGTCTATACTGTATATATCCATATTCTCTATATGTACCGTTACATATGTCATTACAGTAGGGATATTATGTCTATACTGTATATAACCATATTCTTATATGGACCCTGTACACAGGTCATTACAGTAGGGATATTGTCTATACTGTATATAATCCATATTCTTATATGTACCCTGTACACAGTGTCATTACAGTAGGGAATATGTCTATACTGTATATAATCCATATTCTATATATGTACCATGTACATAGTGTCATTACAGTAGGGATAATGTATACTGTAATATCATATTATATATGTACACCGTACATAGTGTCATTACAGTAGGGATATAGTCTAATGTATAAATCCATATTCTATATATGTACCCTGTACACAGTGTCATTACAGTAGGGATATATGTCATACTGTATATAATCCATATTATATATATGTAACCTGTACATAGTGTCATTACAGTAGGGAAATGTATATGTAATAATTCATATTCATATTGTACACTGTACATAGTGTCATTACAGTAGGGATATATGTCTATATGTATATAATCCAATATTCTATATTGTACCCGTACATAGTGTCATTACAGTAGGGATATATGTCTATACTGTATATAATCCATATACTCTATATGATCCGTGTACATGTGCATTACAGTAGGATATATGTCTATACTGTATATAATCCATATTCTATATATGTACCCTGTACATAGTGTCATTACAGTAGGGATATGTGTCTATACTGTATATAATCCATATTCTCTATATGTACCCTGTACATAGTGTCATTACAGTAGGGATATATGTCTATACTGTATATAATCCATATTCTATATATGTACCCTGTACATAGTGTCATTACAGTAGGGATATATGTCTATACTGTATATAATCCATATTCTATATATATGTACCCTGTACATAGTGTCATTACAGTAGGGATAAATGTATATACTGTAAATAATCCATATTCTATATTTGCACACTGTATATACATGTATATACTGTATAAAATCCCTTTTCTATAGAGACACCATAGTAATTGAGATTGAATAATGACATACGACCATCTAGTCCAACATTTATACCCTCTTCTTTAACCCTCCTAACAGTTGATCCAAAGGAAGGCAAAAGAAAACCCAGCTAAAAAGGAGGGATTAGGGGGGGATTCCTTACAGACTCAAAATAGTGGAGAGTATCGGAAAGTATCCCTGTGTGGACCAGAACTACAGTATATGTATTCAGTAGCGTTCAGTTGTTTAAAAACAGATTATTGGGCCAAATTGGAAGGGGGGGGGGGGTTGTCAGGGGCCTACAGGAGGGGCCGAGCCCCGATCTTTACACTCCTGTGTGTATTATTACCAGCATTCCTCAATATTTTTTGGTTCTAGAAACTTATCACTGTACACACTGTCATTACATATATATATGTATATATTTATATCTCCATAGGAAATTGCATTGGGTTTTTAGGAGATACCAATAAGGTGGGGGGTTATAGGATATTACACATAGGTGTATATGTATGTGTGTACTATCTCACTATTACCAATGGCCATCAGTAAATGTATATAAAAAATAGCACTGACATATTAGGTACAACACAAAATATACAAAACACATAAACTTACTTACAGAGCTGAGATCCCTATTTCAACATGGAATGGTCAAATGGCAGCTTAAACCACACCCCTGTGTCTGCTCCATGTGAAAGGAAGTGTTATCCAAAAAAAGTTTTTGTCTGCTACACAGGATGTGATGTGTATTGTAATGGACATATACACCAATTCTCCTTATACACCACCTCCAGTCTGCAGGTGGTGTCAGTGAGTAATAAAAGGCAAGACACCCCTGTTCTCTATGGCTAGGAGGACAAAAAGTGAAAGTAGATTGTGTGTAGGTGTAGTTGTGTGCTTTAAAGAGATATTGACTGCAACAATATCTCTTTGTATAAGACCCTGTGTATAAGTGGTGCACCATAGACAGGGACACCCCTGTTTACTGCACATGTTATATGGGAACCTGTTTATGTGCACTGTCTGCTTTGTGCCAGACCACCAGAGTAACCCACTGTGTGCCGTTCTACCCATAATCCTTCCATGAAGCAGTGATCTGGTACAAATAGGTGGCAGCGGTGCTGGTAATACCATTTATTCTCCCTGTTTTCTCTGTAGGTTTGTTCTCTGTATTAAGCTATGGAGGCTGCTACTGATATTGATTTAAATCCTCCTGTCATTGTACCTGCAGATGAAATTCCCCAATTAGACTCAGTAGCTCTACCAGGCCCAATTGCCCAACCTATTTTTAAACCTGATCCATTTGATGGGTTAACTAGGGAGTGGACTGATTGGCTAGAACAATTTGAATTAGCAGCCACTATTAATGGTTGGGATGAAGGTGCTCACTGGCAAGTCCTTAGCCTTTTGCTTAGTGGTAAAGCCAGGCAGGTATACCAAGGATTTACTGTAATACTGAAATAAAAAGCAGTGGTGAATACAAATAATTATAAACCTAGCATGTTTAGTTTCAACCACACAGTGTGGCAGGATTGCCTGGGTCTACTCTCAGACCTGCAGAATTATCCTATATGGTTCCTCTGGAAGCTGGTGACTGAGTAACAGTTTAGAATATACCTGTGTAAAGATTCTATATCCACTATATCTACACATAGCAAAACATACACACACATAATTTCCATTGTGCACCAACGGGCACACTTTTGCTAGTATATATATATATATATATATATACTGTTAACAATCAACATTCTATAGCGACACCACGTAATCCACTGTACACACAATATATATTTGGATATAATGTACTCTTTGTAGTTACTGTTCATACAATAATAACATGGCTATTATATAGGGATATAATGTTCTCGCACCATAGTCACTGTACATACAATAATAATATTTATAGGGATATAATGTACCTAGACTGTAGTCACATACAATACAAGGATTGTGGAAGCACTCCAGTTAGGCTAATTTACAACTACATTTAGCGGGAGTGCTACTGATCTGGTCAAACATTTATACAAACATAGAAAAGATAATCAATGCACATTCCTAGATCCCATACAATATCATATTATCTGTATATACAGTATATCTATATATATAAACATAGAAAAGATAATCAATGCACATTCCTAGGCCCCATACAATAACATGTTATCTGTATATACAGTATATCTATATGTATAAACATAGAAAAGATAATCAATGCACATTCCTAGGCCCCATACAATATCATATTATCTGTATACACAGTATATCTATATGTATAAACATAGAAAAGATAATCAATGTACATTCCTAGGCCCCATACAATAACATGTTATCTGCACACTGGTATACTTTAAAAACAAAGGGATTTTAGTATACATTACTGTGATCACATAAATGAAAAGCCTTCCAACCACGTCAAGGTAACCCCAGTCTGGAAGGTCCTAACGTCCAACCTTTTTACTTCAATTACCATTCAAACATTTGCATTTCTCATAGTTGTGCACTGGATCCATATAACAGGCTTTCTCACTTCCCCCCAGCCCATTGGCTTTTTAAAATGAGGGAAGAGGCCATCCAGTGCTTTATATTAAAGGCATAGGACCTCCCATAAAAGGGGCATGTTGGGGGGGCTATTACCACATGGAAGCTTGCCAGGCCTCCCAATAAATACATACAATACAAGGATTGTGGAAGCACTCCAATAAGGCTAATTTACAACTACATTTAACGGAAGTGCTACTGATCTGGTCAAACATTTATACAAACATAGAAAAGATAATCAATGCAAATTCCTGGGCCCCATACAATATCATATTATCTGGACTGTAAACACTGTAAATACAATTATAATACGATGGGTATTCTATAGGGATATAATGTACCCAGACAGTACACACTGTACATAAAATAATGATATGAGGGATATTCTATAGGGACATAATGTACCCAGACAGTACACACTGTACATACAATAATGATATGATGGGTATTCTATATGGATATAATGTACCCAGACTGTACACACTGTACATAAAATAAAGATATGATGGGCATTCTATATGGATGTAATGTAACCAGACAGTACACACTGTACATAAAATAATGATATGAGGGATATTCTATAGGGACATAATGTACCCAGACAGTACACACTGTACATACAATAATGATATGAGAGATATTCTATATGGATACAATGTACCCAGACTGTTAATGACCCAGACAGTACGCATGTACAACAATAATGATATGATGGATATTCTATATGGATATAATGTACCCAGACAGTACACACTGTACATACATAATGAATGAGGGATATTCTAGTGGATATAATGTACCCAGACAGTACACACTGTACATACAATAATGATATGAGGATATTCTATATGGAATAATGTACCCAGACAGTACACACTGTACATACAATAATGATATGAGGGATATTCTATGGGTATAATGTACCCAGACAGTACACCACTGTACATACAATAATGAATGATGGTATTCTATATGGATATAATGTACCCAGACAGTACACACTGTACATACAATAAATATGAGGGATATTCTATGTGGATATAATGTACCCAGACTGACACACTGTACATACAATAATGATATGAGGGATATTCTATATGGATATAATGTACCCAGATGTACACACTGTACATACAATAATGATATATGGGTATTCTATATGGATATAATGTACCCAGACAGTACACACTGTACATAAATAATGATATATGATGGATATTCTATATGGATATAATGTACCCAGACAGTACACACTGTACATACAATAATGAATGATGGATATCTATATGGATATAATGTACCCAGACTGTACACCACTGTACATACAATAATGAATGAGGGATATTCTATATGGAATATAATGTACCCGACAGTACCACACTGTACATACAATAATGATATGAGGGATATTCTATATGGATATAATGTACCCATTTGACAGTACACACTGTACATACAATAATGATATGATGGATATTCTATAGGATATAATGTACCCAGAATGTACACACTGATACATAATGATATGGGGATATTCTATATGGATATAATGTACCCAGACTGTACACACTGTACATACAATAATGTATTGAGGGATATTCTAATGGTATAATGTACCCAGACAGTACACACTGTACATAAAAATATGATATGAGGGATATTCTATATGGATATATGTACCCAGATGTACACACTGTATATACAATAATATGAGGGATATTCTATGTTGGATATAATGTACCCAGACAGAAACACTGTACATACAATAGATATAAGGATATTCTATATGGATATAATGTACCAGACGTACACACGTATATACAATAATGATATGAGGGATATTTTGTGGATATAAGTACCCAGACAGTAAACACTGTACATACATAATGATATAATGGATATTCTATATGGAATAATGTACCCAGACAGTACACACTGTACATACAATAATGATATGAGGGATATTCTATGTGGATATAATGTACCCAGACTGTACACACTGTACATACAATAATGATATGAGGGATATTCTATATGGATATAATGTACCCAGACAGTACACACTGTACATACAATAATGATATGAGGGATATTCTATGTGGATATAATGTACCCAGATGACACAACTGTACATACAATAATGATATGAGGAGGATATTCTATATGGATAAAATGTACCAGACAGTACACACTGTACAACAATAATGATATGAGGGATATTTCTATGTGGATATAATGTACCCAGACAGTACAACTGTACATACAATAATGAAATGGGATATTCTATGGAAATGTACCCAGCAGTACACACTGTAACAATAAATAATATGAGGGATATTCTATGTGGATAAATGTACCCAGACAGTACACATGTACATACAATAATGATATGAGGGATATTCTATATGATATATGTACCCAGAAGTACACAACTGTACATAAAATAATGATAGATGGGTATTCTATATGGATATAATGTACCCAGACAGTACCACATGTACATACATAATGATATGATGGTATTTCATATGGATATAATGTACCCAGACAGTACACACTGTACATACAATAATGAATGATGGGATTCTATAGGGATATAATGTACCCAGACGTTACACTCTGTACATACAATAATGATATGATGGATATTCTATATGGAATAATGTACCCAGACAGTACACACTGTACATACAATAATAATATGAGGATATTCTATAGGATATAATGTACCCAGACGTACACACTGTACATACAATATGATATGATGGATATTCTATATGGATAATGTACCCAGATGTACACACTGTACATACAATAATGATATGATGGATATTCTATATGATTATAATGTACCCAGACAGTAAACACTGTACATACAATAATGATATGGGATATTCTATTGGATATAATGTACCCAGACAGTACACACTGTACATACAATAATGATATGATATAGGATATTCTATTGGATATAATGTACCCAGACGTACACCGTACATCAATAATGATATGAGGATATTCTAATGGATATAATGTACCCAGACAGTACAACTGTACATACAATAATGATATGAGGGATATTCTATATGGATATAATGGATACCAGACTGTACACACTGTACATACAATAATGATATGATGGATATTCATATGGATATAATGTACCCAGAGTACACACTGTACATACAATAATGATATGATGGATATTCTATATGGAATAATGTACCCAGACAGTACACACTGTACATACAATAATGATATGAGGGATATTCTATGGATATAATGTACCCAGACGTACACACTGACATACCAATAATGATATGATGGATATTCTATATGGATATATGTACCCAGATGTACACACTGTACATACAATAGATATGATGGATATTCTATGATATAATGTACCCAGACAGTACACACTGACATACAATAATGATATGAGGGATATTCTATATGGATATAATGTACCCAGACTGTTACACACATGTACATACATAATGATATGATGGGTATTCTAATGGATATAATGTACCCAGACAGTACACATGTACATACAATAATGATATGAGGGATATTCTGTGGATATAATGTACCCAGACAGTACACACTGTACATACAATATGATATGGGGATATCTATAGTGGATATAATGTACCCAGACTGTACACCACTGTACATACAATAATGATATGAGGGATATTCTATTGGATATAATGTACCCAGACAGTACACACTGTACATACAATAATGATATGAGGGATATTCTATGTGGATATAATGTACCCAGACAGTACACACTGTACATACATAATGATATGAGTGGATATTCTATGTGGATATAAGTCCCGACAGACACACTGTACAAAATATGATAAGGATATTCTATGGATAATGTACCCAACAGTACACAGTACATACAATAATGATATGAGGGATATTCTATGTGGATATAATGTACCCAGACAGTACACACTGTACATACAATAATGATATGATGGATATTCTATGTGGATATAATGTACCCAGACAGTACACATGTACATACAATAATGATATGATGGATATTCTAATGGATTAAGTACCCAGACAGTACACACTGTACATAAATATGTATGAGGGATATTCTATGTGGATATAATGTACCCAGACAGTACACACTGTACATACAATAATGATATGATGGATATTCTATGTGGATATAGTGTACCCAGACAGTACACACTGTACATACAATAATGATATGATGGATATTCTATGTGGATATAATGTACCCAGAACTGTACACACTGTACTACAATAATGATATGGGATCTATATGGAATAATGTAACCAGACAGTACACACACTGTACATAAATAATGATATGATGGAGATTCTTAGGATATAAATGTACCCAGAAGTACACACTGTACAACAATAATGATATGATGGATTTCTATATGGATATAATGTACCCAGACGTACCACACTGTATAACAATAATGATATGATGGATATTCTATATGGATATAATGTACCCAGACAGTACACACTGTACATACAATAATGATAGAGGATATTCTCTGTGGATATAATGTACCCAGACAGTACACACTGTACATACAATAATGATATGATGGATATTCTAATGGATATAAGTACCCAGACAGTACACACTGTACATACAATAATGATATGATGGATATTCTATATGGATATAATGTACCCAGACAGTACACACTGTACATACAATATGATATGAGGATATTCTATATGGATATAATGTACCCAGACAGTACACACTGTACATACAATAATGATATGATGGATATTCTATGTGATATAATGTACCCAGACATACACACTGTACATACAATAATGATATGATGGATATTCTAAATGGATATAATGTACCCGACAGTACACATGTACATAAAATATGATAGAGGATATTCTATTGATATAATGTCCCAGACAGTACACACTGTACATACAATAATGATATGATGGATATTCTATTGGATATAATGTACCCAGACAGTACACACTGTACTACAATAATGATATGATGGTATTCTATTGGATATAATGTACCCAGAATGTACACACTGTACATACAATAATGATATGATGGATATTCTAATGATATAATGTACCCAGACAGTAACATGTACATACATAATGATATATGGATATTCTTGTGATATAATGTACCCAGACAGTACACACTGACATACAATAATGATATGATGGTATTCTATAGGATTAATGTACCCAGACGTACACACTGTACATACAATAATGATATGAGGGATTTCTATATGGATATAATGTACCCAGACAGTACACACTGTACATACATAATGATAGAGGGATATTCTATTGGATATAATGTACCCAGACAGTACCACTGTACATACAAAATGATATGATGGATATTCTATATGGATATAATGTACCCAGATGTACACACTGTACAACAATAATGATATGATGGAGATTCTATTGGATATAATGTACCAGACAGAACACTGTACATACAAAATGATATTTGGATATTCTATATGGATATAATGTACCCAGACTGTACACACTGTACACAATAATGATTGATGGATATCTATGTGGATATAATGTACCCAGACAGTACACACGTTACATAATGATATGAGGATATTCTATATGGATATAATGTACCCAGACTGTACACACTGTACATACAATAATGATATGATGGATATTCTATATGGATATAATGTACCCAGACTGCACACACTGTACAAACAATAATGTATGATGGATATTCTAATGGATATAATGTACCCAGACAGTACACACTGTCATACAATAATGATATGATGGATATTCTATTGGATTAATTGTACCCAGACGTACACACTGTACATACAATAATGATATGATGGATATTCTAAGGAATAATGTACCCAGACAGTACACTGTACATACAATAATGATATGATGGATATTCTATATGGATATATGTACCCAGACAGAAACACTGTACATACAATAATGATATGATGGATTCTATATGGATATAATGTACCCGACAGTACACACTGTACATACAATAATGATATGATGGATATTCTATATGGATATAATGTACCCAGACAGTACACAGTACATACAATAATGATATGAGGGTATTCTATATGGATATAATGTACCCAGACAGTACACACTGTACATAAAATAATGTATGTGGATATTCTCATATGGATTAATGTACCCAGACAGTACACACTGTACATACAATAATGTATGATGGTATTCTAATGGATATAATGTACCCAGACAGTACACACTGTATATACAATATGATATGAGGATATTCTATATGGATATAATGTACCCAAACAGTACACACTGTACATACAATAATGATATGATGGTATTCTAGGATATAATGTACCCAGACGTAACACTGTACATACAATAATGATATGAGGGATATTCTATATGGATATAATGTACCCAGATGTACACACTGTACATACAATAATGATATGATGATATTCTATAGGATATAATGTACCCAGACAGTAACACTGTACATACAATATGATATGAGGAGTATTCTATATGGATATAATGTACCCAGACTGTACACCTTACATACAATAATATGATATGAGGGTATTCTATAGGGATATAATGTACCCAGACTGTACACACTGTACATAAAATAATGATATGATGGATATTCTATATGGATATAATGTACCCAGACTGTACACACTGTACATACAATAATGATATGATGGATATTCTATATGGATATAATGTACCCAGACTGCACACACTGTACATACAATAATGATATGAGGGATATTCTATGGATATAATGTACCCAGACAGTACACACTGTACATACATAATGATATGGGGATATTCTATGAAATATAATGTCCCAGACAGTACCACAGTACATACATAATGATATGATGGGTATTCTATATGGATATAATGTACCCAGATGTACACACTGTATATACAAATGATATGAGGATATTCTATTGGATATAAAGTACCCAGACAGTACACATGTACATATATAATGATATGATGGGTATTCTATATGGATATAATGTACCCCGACTGTACACACGTATATACAATATGATATGAGGGATATTCTATGTGGATATAATGTACCCAGACAGTAAACACTGTACATACAAATGATATGATGGGTATTCTATGTGGATATAATGTACCCAAACAGTACACACTGTACATACAATAATGATATAATGGATATTCTATATGGATATAATGTACCCAGACTGTACACACAGGATATACAATGATGATATGAGGGATATTCTATGGATATAATGTACCCAGACAGTAACACTGTACATACAATATGATATATGGATTTCTATATGGATATAATGTACCCAGACAGTATACACTGGCAACAATATGATATGAGGGATATTTATTGGATATAATGTACCCAGACGTACACACTGTACATACATAATGATATGAGGGATATTCTATATGGATTAATGTACCCAGACAGTACACACTGTACATACAATAATGATATGGGGATATTCTATGTGGAATAATTAACCAGATGTACACACTGTACATACAATAATGATATGAGGGATATTCTATGTGGATATAATGTCCCGACAGTACACACTGTACATACAATAATGATATGATGGAGTATTCTATGTGGATTAATGTACCCAGACAGTACACACTGTACATACAATAATGATATGATGGATATTCTATATGGATATAATGTACCCAGACTGACACACTGTACTACATAATGATATATGAGGATTATCTATATGGATATAATGTACCCAGACAGTACACACTGTACATACAATAATGATATGAGGGATATTCTATGTGGATATAATGTACCCAGACAGTACACACTGTACATACAATAATGATATGAGGGATATTCTATATGGATATAAATGTACCCAGACAGTACACACTGTACATACAATAATGATGAGGGATATTCTATTGGATATAATGTACCCCAGACAGTACACACTGTACATACAATAATGATATGAGGGATATTCTATATGAATATAATGTACCCAGACAGTACACACTGTACATACAATAATGATATGATGGATATTCTATATGGATATAATGTACCCAGACAGTACACACTGTACATACAATAATGATATGAGGGATATTCTATGTGGATATAATGTACCCAGATGTACACACTGTACATACAATAATGATATGGGATATTCTATATGATATAATGTACCAGAAGTACACACTGTACATACATAAGATATGATGGGTATTTCATATGGATATAATGTACCCAGAATGTACACACTGTACATACAATAATGATATGATGGGTATTCTATATGGATAAATGTACCCAGACGTACACACTGTTACATACAATAATGATATGAGGGATATTCTATATGGATATAATGTACCCAGAATGTACACACTGTACATACAATAATGTGATATGATGGGTATTCTATATGGATATAATGTACCCAGACTGTACACACTGTACATACAATAATGATATGAGGGATATTCTATATGGATATAATGTACCCAGAATGTACACACTGATATACAATATGATATGAGGATATCTATATTGATATAATGTACCCAGACAGTACACACTGTACATACAATAATGATATGATGGTATTCTATATGGATTAAATGTACCCAGACAGTACACACTGTAATACAATAATGAATATGATGGATATCTTATGGATATAATGACCCAGATGTACACACTGTACATACAATAATGATAAGGGATATTCTATATGATATAATGTACCCAGACAGTACCACTGTACATACAATAAATGTGAGGGATATTATATGGATATAATGTACCCAGACAGTACACACTGTACATACAATAATGATATGATGGATATTCTATATGGATATAATGTACCAGAATGTACACACTGTAAATACATAATGATATGATGGATATTCTATATGGATATAATGTACCCAGACGTACACATGTAAATACAATAATGATATGAGGATATTCTATATGGATATAATGTACCCAGACAGAAACACTGTACATAATCATGATATGAGGGATATTCTATATGGATATAATGTACCCAGACAGTACAACACTGTAATACAAAATGATGATATGAGGGATATTTATATGTGGATATAATGTCACCAGACAGTAAACACTGTACATCAATAATGAATATAATGGATATTCTATATGATATAATGTACCAGCTGTACACAAGGTATATACAAATGATATGAGGGATATTCTATGTGGATATAATGTACCCGACAGTAAACACCTGTACATACATAATAATGATATAAGGATATTTCATATGATATAATGTACCCAGACAGTACACACTGTACATACAATAATGAATGAGGGATATTCTATGGATAATGTACCCAGACTGTACACACTGTAATACAATAATGATATGAGGGTATTCTATGGATATATGTACCCGACAGTACCCACTGTCATACAATAATGATATGAGGGATATTCTATGGGATATAATGTACCCAGACTGTAACCTGTACATACAATAATGATATGAGGGATATTCTATATGGATAAAATTGTACCCAGACAGTACACACTGTACATACAATAATGATATGAGGGATATTCTATGTGGATATAATGTACCCAGACAGTACACACTGTACATACAATAATGATATGATGGATATTCTATATGGATATAATGTACCCAGACAGTACACACTGTACATACAATAATAATATGAGGGATATTCTATGTGGATATAATGTACCCAGACAGTACACACTGTACAACAATAATGATATGGGATGGATTTCTATATGGATATAATGTACCCAGAAGTACACACTGTACATAAATAATGATATGAGGGTATTCTATAGGATATAATGTACCCAGACAGTACACACTGTACATACAATAATGATATGATGGGATATTCTATATGGATATAATGTACCGAACGTCACACTGTACATACCATAATGATATGATGGGATTCTATAGGATATAATGTACCCAGACAGTACAAATGTACATACAATAATGATATGATGGATTTCTATATGGATATAATGTACCCAGACAGTACACACTGTCATACAATAATAATATGATGGATTTCTATAGGATATAAGTACAGACAGTACACACTGTACATACAATAAAGATATGATGGGTATTCTATATGGATATAATGTACCCAGATTGTACACACTGTACATACAATATGATATGATGGATATTCTAATGAATATATTGTACCCAGACGTACACACTGTCATACATAATGATATGGGGATATTCTATGTGGATATAATGTACCCAGACAGTACACACTGTACATACAATAATGATATGAGGGATATTCTATATGGATATAATGTACCCAGACAGTACACACTGTACATAAAATAATGATATGATGGATATTCTATATGGATATAATGTACCCAGACAGTACACACTGTACATACAATAATGATATATAGGGATATTCTATATGGATATAATGTACCAGACTGTACACACCGTACATACTAATGATATGATGGATATTCTATATGGATATAATGTACCCAGAATGTACACACTGTACATACAATAATGATATGATGGATATTCTATATGGATATAATGTACCCAGACAGTACACACTGTACATACAATAATGATATGATGGGTATTCTATATGGATATAATGTACCCAGATGTACACAATGTACACAATATGATATGATGGATATTCTATGATATAATGTACCCAGATGTACACACTGTACATACAATAATGATATGATGGATATTATATGATATAATGTACCCAGACAGTAACCACTGTACCTATCCCTCATATCATTATTGTATGTACAGTGTGTACTGTCTGGGTACATACAATAATGATATGAGGGATATTCTATATGGATATAATGTACCCAGACTAAACACACTGTACATACAATAATGATATGATGGATATTCTATATGGATATAATGTACCCAAACAGTACACACTGTACATAAAATCATGATATGAGGGATATCCTATGTAGATATAATGTACCCAGACTGTACACACTGTATATACAATGATGATATGAGGGATATTCTACGTGGATATAATGTACCCAGACAGTAAACACTGTAAATACAATAATGATATAATGGATATTCTGTATGGATATAATGTACCCAGACAGTACACACTGTACATACAATAATGATATGAGGGATATTCTATATGGATATAATGTACCCAGACAGTACACACTGTACATACAATAATGATATGATGGATATTCTATATGGATATAATGTACCCAGACAGTACACACTGTCACATACAATAAGGATATGATGGATATTCTATGTGGATATAATGTCACCCGAAGTACCAACTGTACATTACATAATTATTGATGGGTATTCTATATGGATATAATGTACCCAGACAGTACACAATGTACATACAATAATGATATGATGGATATTCTCTGTGGATATAATGTACCCAGACAGTACCACTGTACATACAATAATCATATGATGGGTATTCTATATGGATATAATGTACCCAACGTACACACTGTAATACATAATGAATGAGGGATATTCTATGGATATAATTACCCAGACAGTACACACTGTACATACATAATGATATGAGGATATTCTATGTGATATAATGTACCCAGACATGTACACACTGTACATACAATAATGATATGATGGATATTCTTATGGATATAATGTACCCAGACTGTACACACTGTACATACAATAAATGATATATGTATTCTATGTGGATATAATGTACCCAGACAGTACACACTGTACATACAATAATGATATGATGGATATTCTATATGGATATATGTACCCAGACGTACACACTGTACATACAATAATGATTGATGGATATTCTATGTGGATAATAATGTACCCAGACAGTACACACTGTAACATACAATAATGAATATGATGGATATTCTATATGGATATAATGTACCCAGAAGTACACACTGTACCTACAATAATGATATGTGGATATTCTATTGGATAAATGTCCCCAGACTATACACACTGTACATACAATAATGATAGATGGATATTCTATATGGATATAATGTACCCAGACAGTACACACTGTAATACAAAATATATAGAGGATATTCTATGGGATATAATGTACCCAGACGTACACACTGACATACAATAATGATATGATGGATATCTATTGGAATATATGTGTACCCAGACAGTACACACTGTACATACAATAATGATAGATGGATATTCTATTGGATATAATGTACCCAAGTACACCTGTACATACAATATGATATGATGGGATATTCTATATGGATATAATGTACCCGACAGTACACATGTACATACAATAATGATATGATGGATATTCTGTGGATATAATGTCACCCGACAGTACACACTGTACATACAATAATGATATGAGGTATTCTATATGGATAATGTACCCAGACGTACACACTGATATACAATAATGATATGAGGGATATTCTATATGGATATAATGTACCCAGACAGTACACACTGTACATACAATAATGATATGAGGGATATTCTATGTGGATATAATGTACCCAGACAGTACACACTGTACATACAATAATGATATGATGGTATTCTATATGGATTAAATGTACCCAGACTGTACACACTGTACATAAAATAATGATATGATGGATATTCTATATGGAATAATGTACCCAGACATGTAAACACTGTACATAAATAATGATATGATGGATATTCTATATGGATAATAATGTACCCAGACTGTACACACTGTACATACAATAATGATGATGATATTCTATGTGATATAATGTACCCAACAGTACACACTGTACATACAATATGATATGATGGATATCTATATGGATATAATAGTACCCAGACTGTACACACTGTACATACAATAATGATATGATGGGTATTCTATATGGATATAATGTACCCAGACAGTACCACCTGTACATACAATAATTATGATGGTATTCTATTGGATATAATGTACCCAGACAGTAACACACTGTACATACAATAATGATATGATGGGATATTCTATGTGATATAATGTACCCAGACAGTACACACTGTACTACAATAATGATATGATGGATATTCTAGGATATAATGTACCCAGACAGTACCCTGTACATACAATAATGATATGATGGATATTCTATATGGATATAATGTACCCAGACAGTCACACACTGTACATACAATAATATATGATGGATTCTATATGGATATAATGTACCACAGACAGTACACACTGTACATACAATAATGATATGATGGATATTCTATATGGATATAATGTACCCAGACAGTACCACATACTACTATATATATGATGATATTCTATATGGATATAATGTACCCGAACAGTACCACTGTACATACAAAATAAGATATGATGGATATTCTATATGGATATAATGTACCCCAGACAGTACACACTGTACATACAATAATGATATGATGGATATTCTATATGGATATAATGTACCCAGACAGTACACACTGTACATACAATAATGATATGATGGATATTCTATATGGATATAATGTACCCAGACTGTACCACACTGTACATACATAATGATATGAGGATATTCTATATGGATATAATGTACCCAGACAGTACACACTGTACTAACATAATATATGATGGATATTCTATATGATATAATGTACCCAGACAGTACACACTGTACATACAATAATGATATGATGGATATTCTATATGGATATAATGTACCCAACAGTACACACTGTAATACAATATGATATGATGGATATTCTATATGGATATAATGTACCCAGACATACACACTGTACATACAATAATGATATGATGGATATTCTATAGGATAATAATGTCCCCCAGACGTACACACTGTACATCCAATAATGATATGAGGATATTCTATATGGATATAATGTACCCGAGTACACCACTGTACATACAAATAATGATATGATGGATATTCTATATGGATATAATGTACCCAGACGTACACACTGTACATACAAAATGATATAGGATATTCTATATGGATATAATGTACCCAGACGTACACACTGTACTACAATAATGATATGATGGGATATTCTATAGGGATATAAATGTACCCAGACTGTACACACTGTACATAAATAATGATATGAGGATATTCTATATGGATATAATGTACCCAGACGTACACACTGTACATACAATAATGATATGATGGATATTCTATTGGATATAATGTACCCAGACTGCACACACTGTACAATACAATAATGATATGAGGGATATTCTATAGGATATAATGTACCCGAATGTACACACTGTACATACAATATGATATGAGGATATTCTATATAGATATAATGTACCCAGACAGTACACACGTACATACTATATGATATGATGGGTATTCTATATGGATAAATGTACCCAGACTGTACACACTGTAATACAATATGATATGATGGGATATTCTATGTGGATATAATGTACCCAGACAGTACCACAGTCATACATAATGATATGATGGGTATTCTATATGGATATAATGTACCCAGACTGTACACACTGTAATACAATATGATATGAGTGGATATTCTATGTGGATATAATGTACCCAGACAGTAAACACTGTACATACAAATGATATGATGGGTATTCTATGATGGATATAATGTACCCACAGTACAACACTGTACATACAATAATGATATATGGATATTCTATATGGATATAATGTACCCAGACGTACACACTGTATACATAATGATATGAGGGTATTTCTATTGGATATAATGACCCAGACAGTACACCTGTACATACATATGAGATATATGGATATTCTATATTGGATATAATGTACCCAGACAGTACACTGTACATACAATAATGATATAGGGATATTCTATATGGATATAATGTACCCAGACTGTACACACTGTACATACAATAATGATATGAGGGTATTCTATATGGATTAATGTACCCAGACAGTACACACTGTAACATACAATAATGATATGAGGGATATTCTATGTGGATATAATGTACCCAGAGTACACACTGTACATACAATAATGATATGAGGGATTATTCTATGTGGATATAATGTCCCAGACAGTACACACTGTACATACAATAATGATATGATGGATATTCTATGGATATAATGTACCCAACAGTACCCACTGTACATACAATAATGATATGATGGATATTCTATTGGATTAAATGTACCCAGACGTACACACTGTACATACAATAATGATATATGGATATTCATATGGAAATAATGTACCCCAGATGTACCATGTACATACAATAATGTATGATGGATTTCTATATGGATATAATGTACCCAGACAGTACACACTGTACAACAATAATGATATGATGGATATTCTATGTGGATAAATGTACCCAGACTGTACACACTGTACATACAATAATGATATGAGGGATATTCTATATGGAATATATGTACCCAGTACACACTGTACATACAATAATGATATGGGGGATATTCTATATGGATTATGTACCCAGAAGTACACACTGTCATACAATAATGATATGATGGTTATTCTATGGATATAATGTACCCAGAGTACACACTGTACATACAATAATGATATGATGGATATTCTATAGGATATAATGTCCCCCAGACTGTACACACTGTACATACAATAATGATATGAGGATATTCTATATGGATAAATGTACCCAAGGTACACACTGTACATACAATAATGATATGAGGGATATTCTATATGGATATAATGTACCAAACTGTACACACTGTACATACATAATGATATGAGGGATATTCTATATGGATATAATGTACCCAGAATGTACACACTGTATATACATAATGATATGATGGGTATTCTATATTGATATAATGTACCCAGACAGTACACACTGTACATACAATAATGATATGATGGATATTCTATATGGATATAATGTACCCAGACAGTAACACTGTATATACAATAATGATATGATGGATATTCTATATGGATATAATGTACCCAGACTGTACACACTGTACATACAATAATGATATGATGGATATTCTATATGAATATAATGTACCCAGACAGTACACACTGTACATACATAATGATATGAGGGATATTCTATATGGATATAATGTACCCAGACAGTACACACTGTACATACAATAATGATATGATGGATATCTATATGGATATAATGTACCCAAATGTACACACTGTACATACATTAAATATGATGGATATTCTATATGGATATAATGTACCCAGACTGTACACACTGTACTCAATAATTAGATGAGGGATATTCTATATGGATATAATGTACCCAGACAGTACACACTGTACATAAAATATGATATGAGGAATTTCTATATGGATATATGTACCCAGACTGTACACACAGTTACAATGATGATATGAGGGATATTCTATGTGGATATAATGTACCCAGACAGTAAACACTGTACATACAATAATGATATAATGGATATTCTATGTATATAATGTACCCAGACGTACACACGATATACATAATGATATGAGGGATATTCTATGTGGATATAATGTACCCAGACAGTACAACACTGTACATACAATAATGATATAATGAATTTCTATATGGATATAATGTACCCAGACAGTACACACTGTACATACAATAATGATATGAGGATATTCTATGTGGATATAATGTACCCAGAACTGTACACACTGTACATACAATAATGATATGAGGGATATCTATATGGATTAATGTACCCAGACTTACACACTGTACATCAATAATGATATGATGGATATTCTATGTGGATATAATGTACCCAGACTGTACACACTGTACATACAATATGATTATGAGGATATTCTATATGGATATATGTACCCAGCAGTACACACTGTACTAACAATAATGATATGAGGGATATTCTATGTGATATAATGTACCCAGACAGTACCCACTGTACATACAATATGATATGATGGATATCTATATGGATATAATGTACCCAGACTGTACCACACTGTACATACAATAATGATATGAGGGATATTCTATTTGGATATAATGTACCCAGACAGTACACACCTGTAAATACAATAATGATATGGGATATTCTATGGGATATAATGTACCCAGACATTACACACTGTACATACAATAATATATGATGGGATATTCTATATGGATTAAGTACCAGACAGTAACACAGTACATACAATAATGATATGAGGGATATTCTATATGTGGATATAATGTACCCAGACAGTACACACTGTACATACAATAATGATATGAGGGATATTCTATGTGGATATAATGTACCCAGACAGTACACACTGTACATACAATAATGATATATGGATATTCTATATGGATATAATGTACCCAGACAGTACACACTGTACATACAATAATGATATGAGGGATATTCTATGTGGATATAATGTACCCAAACTGTACACACTGTACATACAATAATGATATGAGGGATATTCTATATGGATATAATGTACCCAGAATGTACACACTGTACATACAATAATGATATGATGGGTATTCTATATGGATATAATGTACCCAGAATGTACACACTGTACATACAATAATGATATGATGGGTATTCTATATGGATATAATGTTCCCAACTGTACACACTGTACATACAAATGATATGAGGGATATTCTATATGGATATAATTTCCCCAGAATGTACACACTGTACATACATTATGATATGATGGGTATTCTATATGGATATAATGTACCCAGACTGTACACACTGTACATACAAGAATGATATGAGGGATATTCTATATGGATATAATGTACCCAGAATGTACACACTGTATATACAATAATGATATGATGGGTATTCTATTGATATAATGTACCCAGACAGTACACACTGTACATACAATAATGATATGATGGATATTCTATATGGATATAATGTACCCAGACAGTACACACTGTATATACAATAATGATATGATGGATATTCTATATGGATATAATGTACCCAGACTTACACACGGTACATACATAATGATATGAGGGATATTCTATATGAATATATGTACCCAGACAGTACACCCTGTACATACAAATATATATGAGGGATATTCTATGGATATAATGTACCCAACAGTACACACTGTACATACAATAATGATATGATGGATATTCTATATGGATATAATGTACCCAGAAGTACACACTGTACATACAATTATGATATGATGGATATTCTATATGGATATAATGTACCCAGACTGTACACACTGTACATACAATAATGATATGAGGGATATTCTATATGGATATAATGTACCCAGACAGTACACACTGTACATAAAATATGATATGAGGGATATTCTATATGGATATAATGTACCCAGACTGTACACACTGTATATACAATGATGATATGAGGGATATTCTATGGATATAATGTACCCAGACAGTAAACACTGTACATACAATAATGATATAATGGATATTCTATATGAATATAATGTACCCAGACTGTACACACTGTATATACAATAATGATATGAGGATATTCTATGTGGATATAATGTACCCAGACAGTAAACACTGTACATACAATATGATATGGATATTCTATAGGGATATAATGTACCCAGACAGTACACACACTGTACATACAATAATGATATGAGGGATATTCTATGTGGATATAATGTACCCAGACAGTAAACACTGTACAACAATAATGATATGAGGGATATTCTATATGGATATAATGTACCCAGACAGTACACACTGTACATACAATAATGATATGAGGGATATTCTATGTGGATATAATGTACCCAGACTGTACACACTGTACATACAATAATGATATGAGGGATATTCTATATGGATAAAATGTACCCAGACAGTACACACTGTACATACAATAATGATATGAGGGATATTCTATGTGGATATAATGTACCCAGACAGTACACAACTGTACATACAATAATGAAATGATGGATATTCTATATGGATATAATGTACCCAGACAGTACACACTGTCATACAATAAGAATATGAGGATATTCTATGGATATAATGTACCCAGACAGTACCACTGTACACAATAATGTATGAGGGATATTCTATATGGATATAATGTACCCAGAATGTACACACTGTACATAAAATAATGATATGATGGATATTCTATATGGATATAATGTACCCAGACAGTACACACTGTACATACAATAATGATATGATGGGTATTCTATATGGATATAATGTACCCAGACAGTACACACTGTACATACAATAATGATATGATGTCATTCTATAGGGATATAATGTACCCAGACAGTACACATTGTACATACAATAATGATATGATGGATATTCTATATGGATATAATGTACCCAACAGTAACACTGTACATACAATAATAATATGATGGATATTCTATAAGGATATAATGTACCCAGACTGTACACACTGTACATACAATAATGATATGATGGATATTCTATATGGATATAATGTACCCAGATTGTACACACTGTACATACAATAATGATATATGGATATTCTATATGATAATAATGTACCCAGACAGTACACACTGTACATACAATAATGATATGAGGGATATTCTATGTGGATATAATGTACCCAGACAGTACACACTGTACATACAATAATGATATGAGGGATATTCTATATGGATATAATGTACCCAGACTGTACCACCGTACATACAATAATGATATGATGGATATTCTATATGGATATAATGTACCCAGACAGTACATACTGTACATACAATAATGATATGAGGGATATTCTATATGGATATAATGTAGCCAGACTGTACACACTGTACATACAATAATGATATGATGGATATTCTATATGGATATAATGTACCCAGAATGTACACACTGTATATACAATAATGATATGATGGATATTCTATATGGATATAATGTACCCAGACAGTACACACTGTACATACTATAATGATATGATGGGTATTCTATATGGATATAATGTACCAGACTGTACACACTGTATATACAATGATGATATGAGGATATTCTATATGGATATAATGTACCCAGACAGTACGCACAGTACATACAATAATGATAGGATGATTTCTATATGAATAATGTACCCAGACAGTACACACTGTACATACAATAATGATAAGAGGATATTCTATATGGATATAATGTACCCAGACTGTACACACTGTACATACAATAATGATATGATGGGTATTCTATATGGATATAATGTACCCAGACAGTACACACTGTACATACAATAATGATATGATGGATATTCTATATGGATACAATGTACCCAGACTGTACACACTGTACATACAATAATTATATGAGGGATATTCTATATGGATATAATATACCCAGACCGTACACACTGTACATACAATAATGATATGATGGATATTCTATATGGATATAATGTACCCAGACAGTACATACTGTACATACAATAATTATATGAGGGATATTTTATGTGGCTATAATGTACCCAGACAGTACACACTGTACATACAATAATGATATGATGGATATTCTATATGGATATAATGTACCCAGACAGTACACACTGTACATACAATAATGATATGAGGGATATTCTATGTGGATATAATGTACCCAGACAGTACACACTGTGCATACAATAATGATATGATGGATATTCTATGTGGATATAATGTACCCAGACTGTACACACTGTACATACAATAATGATATGATGGATATTCTATATGGATATAATGTACCCAGACAGTACACACTGTACATACAATAATGATATGATGGGTATTCTATATGGATATAATGTACCCAGACTGTACACACTGTACATAAAATAATGATATGATGGATATTCTATATGGATATAATGTACCCAGAATGTACACACTGTACATACAATAATGATATGACAGCAGAAGGTTTAAAGGCTTAGTAAATGCAGCTAAATGTGGGAGGATAATTGTTTATTTCCAGGCCTATACATGTTACACATTGCTTTACCCTCACCTTGTGTTGCTGTCAGTTATTGTATTTTATTGTACAGTATCTTTCTTATGCTTTTCAAGGTGAAACAGAAAAAATTGGATTCCCTATTGTAAAATATAAGGATATTGCAGGACACAAGGAGTTAGGAATAGTTTGCAGGCGGTGACTGGATATAAAAGGATAAGGATGATACTTTTTACAGACATGCCATGAAAACACAGTTGCATCATTTACTATAACATAAGACGCAAAATTAATAAAATTCCTCACCTATATGTGGACCCTGCCATGGGCCATTAATACATAGTAAAGTTGACATCATTACAGCAGTGTGTGACATCATTACAGCAGTATGACTAAAGCACAGCGCCCTCGTCTGATTGGATAGAGAACAAAGGTCACCTACTATGTGGTCCTTAATGCAACACTTACATCAAATACAGTTGACAGTGGTCAATTTGGGGAGTTGTCTTCCTGAAGGAGATTTTCCAGGACATTACAATAGACAAGGTCACAGTTTGGGGACTGTCATCCAAATTTTCTGGCTGTGGTTTCATTTACTAATGTGTCCCCATTCTAAAATGGCTTCCAGTTCTCTGCTACATTCTTCATTAAGTTGGAAGGACAGTCGGTGAAGGAGGGATATTTCAGCACATGAAACTCTTGGTCAAGGATTCTAGGACCCATTGAGGCTCATTTATATTTAGCTTTTATCTCTCCTTTAAAAAACGACAGTGAAATTTAATTGGTTTGTTTTACTGACAAATAGTTGACCATATGTGATAGTCACCTGAACACGAAATCCACATTGAGCAGTCAAGTGAACTACTGGTCATCATTTTATTGTCCAGTTTGCTGAAGTCTGTTTATGACTTTGACTTCCAAGGTCAACCCAATTTGTTTTGTTTCTTTTATTATGTATGTGTGTATAATTTTTTTACTTGGGTACATAGCACTATAATTATAACATACAGAGTATACAAACAGGGGATAAGTGCAATTATACAGATAAATAAAAATGAAATACAATTCCATACATAGGTTAAGATGACACATATATACAAATTATGGATAAATTGATATACGTGCAGCAAGCCTTGACACATTAGGAATGAGATCCCTGCCCTGAAGAGCTTACAATCTAAGTGGGTAGGACTACACATAGATACAATTGGGGGTAGGGGTACAAAGAGCTTGAGATGGCTAACAATCATTTGTGGTTCTGGTGCAGTCTAGAATTGAAAGTATTAATAGATGTCACCTGAAATTTGGAGAAATTTATTCTGTTTATTTTACTTCTTTCTAGGGTTATCAGTAATGAGATGGAAGATTGTTACCAAACCTCTCTAGAACTTATCTAAATCTGGTCCATCGTTAAGAACATTGTGCCCTTTCCTCATATTTTATGGAGCCCCATTATTTTGGATGGCAACTCTTTGGCTTGGGGGATTTTCTGATGTAAATAGAACTGGTTGGGCCTCTTGGTAGGAAAGAAAAGATTAGAACGTAATGACTTGAATTTATCAAAACCTTACAGATGGGCACGGGAGACGTCCCATCTAATTGCTGGCCACCGATGACCAAGCCCTTGAGCAATCCAGGGTTAAGAAGAGGATTGCATCCATCTCCCGTTAGTGGATTCTTTTAGCTATCCTGCTTGTTTTAATACAGGGCTGACTTTATTTCTTCCTTGATGATTATCTAAAACCTAAGAGACATCTGGACAATTTTTTTGGATTCGAAAGTTGCATAACCCAAGGTTAAGCCAATCAAAACCTTCACCCACGGATTGAAAAGTTGGGTTCCCAAGTTCTCTTCCAGAGAAATGACAACTTGTAGGAGACAACAATGACCATGACAGGATCCTGCTAAAGGGCTTTACTGAAAGATGAACTAGTCATATAAATGTGAAATTCGCAGGGAAATTAGGAAAAAAAACTTGGGGTGAAGGGCGGGTCCTTGATTAATTTTTAAAGCAGATGCAGCAGCAAAGGAAATGGCTGGGTGATGATACTGGTGTGAGAGGAGTTAAGGTAAGGAGGTTTGTTTTAATGTGTCTTATTAATAAGAAGCCCCCATATGTTGGGTGCACATCTGTTGATTCCAAACAGTCAATATTGGATCCTGCTGGACAAAAAGCCTCTGTATCTCTTATTCTCCTCATAGAATCCATTTTGGACAGCTCAGTAGACCTGATGATTGGATGGGTGCAGTCGCCCCATCCAGTCAACCAATGAAAGTCAGATATAGGATGGAAATCGACAAGTGACTAGTAATGGCCTGTCCCTCTTTCACATTTAAGGCCTTACTGTACTTAGATCATTTTACTTCTATATAGGACTGTCTAATCCTTTATTTCTATTCACTGTCATTAGGTCTCTTCCCTCCTACATGGGTCACTAAACATAGGACCTCACATTGAACCTCTTAGAGATAATTGCTATGTATTTTACTGTAATCCAGCTACATTTCCTCTCCCTACAGTCCCCCTCTCCAAGGGGTTCTGGTGGTCAGACCCCAGAAGATGACCTCTGGCTCCTCTGATCTGGTGACCATCCTTGGGGTTCAGAAGAACGGAGCCATGAACCTTCTGTACAGAAAGAGTCGAGTGGAATGGAGGCAGAAAGATGAGGAACCAAAGAAAAGGTAAAAGTCTAGATAAGTGGACATGGGAGGTGGAGAATTTTGGGAAGGGTATGATAAAACGAGAGGTTCTAATAGACTGTGTATATTAATGTGAATGTTACACCATTTGTGCAGCACAGGGAAAGTTCGGGATATGGCCTCTTTACGCCGCCATTTCCGCATGGGATTCATGACGATGCCAGCCTCCCAGGAACGAGACCCTCTACCCTGTGGTAATGTCATGGCCCCCCGCTCCCTCTCCTGCCATTCGGTTGGAAGTGCACCTGAAGAAAGCGGTGGAGAAAGTGGCCCCCCTGGAAGGAGACCCCCCGCCAAACCTAAAAGAAACCCCAGCACCAAACTTACCTATGGAGGGGATGGAAGAGCTCTGGAGGAGCGCAGGGTCAGAAAAGATGGTGAGAAATTATAATATTTTTATTATACCATCCTATGCCATTCCAAACAATGTTTTTAATAGTTCCTAACCAAAGATACAGAATCTTTCCTTCTTAGTTCCGTCCTCCTTCCTCTACCAGTGGGACTGACATGCTCAGTGTGCTTCATCCAGGGAGAATGATGTTAGGAATTTGATATTAGGATCATTAAGAACGATAACACTGTTTTAATTAGCGATTTTACACTCTGAATCAGGATAAATGTTTTCAATCTATAGTTCTCCTTTAACCACATAAAATTTTTTAATACACTTACACATGTTAACCTTTTAAAAAGACAACAAAAAAAAATCAATGGCAACTCCCACAATGGTCAGATGAGCTGTTAGTGGGTTTGTAAAGGTCCATTAGGGAGGGCATTGATTTTACTTTGTCATTATGAGATTTCCTTATACGCACAGGGCAATGCATTGAGAGAAACTATCGCTCTCCAGTGCTTTAGCAGTGTAATAAAGCTACAGTGACTCTCAAAGCATCGCCAGACCTATCTAACACACGTCCAGACCTACCTAACACACGTCCAGGTCTGCAGCAACCAATCAGACATTATCAAACATTTGTAATTTTAGTACGCCAGTAAAAAAGGCATCATCTGGTTGGTTGTTTCAATTAACAGTATAGACAAACTTTTGCCCCACTTAGTAAGACTGTATATCTATAAAAAAAAATAAAAATAAAAAGGCAGTAAACTCAGCTAATACTCTGTATATAGAGACAGTGAATACTGTATCAGTTACAGAATCTATTACTTATCAGGGATTCCATATCGGTGTATAGACTGTATAGAAAATACTCTGTACATAGAGACGGTGAATACTGGGTCAGTTACAGAATCTATTACTTATCGGGATTCCATATGGTATACAGACATCATGTATAGAAAATACTCTATACATAGATATAAGGTACAGACAACTCAGTACGTTTATACAGAGAGGGGAGATTAATTATCAGGGTACAGGGACACTCGGTACGTTATACAGGAGAGGAGATCATTATCAGGGTACAGACATCGGTTAGTTTATACAGAGAGGGGGAAGATCTTATCAGGGTAGACAGACCACTCAGTATGTTATACAGAGAGGGGAGATCATTATCAGGGTACAGACACTCGGTATGTTATACAAGAGGGGAGATATTATCAGGGTACAGACCTCGGTCGTTATACAGAGAGGGAGATCATTATTCAGGGTACGCGACACTCGGTACGTTATACGGGAAGAGAGGGAGGAGATCATTATCAGGGTACAGACACTTGGTACAGTTTATACAGAGAGGGGAGATCATTATCACGGTATAAGACACTCGGTACGTTTATACAGAGAGGGGAGATCATTATCAGGGTACAGACACTCGGTACGTTATACAGAGGGGAGATCATTATCAGGGTACAGACACTCAGTACGTTATACAGAGAGGGGAGATCATTATCAGGGTACAGACACTCAGTACGTTATACAGAGAGGGAGATCATTATCAGGTACAGACACTCATACGTTTTACAGAAGAGGGGAGATCATTATCAGGGTACAGACACTCAGTACAGTATACAGAGAGGGGAGATCATTTCAAGGGTACGGACACTCAGTACGTTATACAAGAGGGGAGATCATTATCGGGTACAGACACTCGTACGTTATACAGAGAGGGGAGATCATTATCAAGGGTACACGACACTCAGTACGTTTACAGAGAGGGGAGATCATTATCAGGGCGGAGACACTAGTACTGTTATACAGAGGGGAGATCATTATCATGGAACAGACCCTCAGTAGTTATAAGAGAGGGGGAGATCATTATCAGAGTTACAGAACACTCGGTAGTTATACAGAGAGGGGAGATCATTATCAGGGTACAGACACTCAGTATGTTATACAGAGAGGGGAGATCATTATCAGGGTACAGACACTCAGTACGTTATACAGAGAGGGGAGATATTATCAGGTCAGACACTCGTACGTTATACAGAAGGGGAGATCATTATCAGGGGTACGAGACACTCGGTACGTTATACAGAGAGGGGAGATTCATTATCAGGGTGGTACAGACACTCGGTTACGTTATACAGAGAGGGGAGATCATTATCAGGGTAACAGACACTCGTACGTTATACAGAGAGGGAGAATCATTATCAGGGTACAGACACTCGGTAACGTTATACAGAGAGGGGAGATCATTATCAGGGTACAGACACTCGGTACGTTATTACAGAGAGGGGAGATCATTATCAGGGTACAGACACCGTACGTTATACAGAGAGAGGGAGATCATTATCAGGGTACAGACACTCAGTACGTTATACAGAGAGGGGAGACATATTCAGGGTACGACACTCGGTACGTTATACAGAGAGGGAGGAGATCATTAATCAGGGTACAGACACTCGTACGTTATACAGAGAGGGGAGATCATTATCAGGGTATAGACACTCAGTACGTTATACAGAGAGGGGAGATCATTATCAGGGTACAGACACTCAGTACGTCTTATACAGAGAGGGGAGATCATTATCAGGGTACAGACACTCAGTACGTTATACAGAGAGGGGAGATCATTATCAGGTACAGACACTCAGTACGTTATACAGAGAGGGGAGATCTATCATTATCAGGGTACAGACACTCGTACGTTATACAGAGAGGGGAGATCATTATCGGGTAAGACACTCAGTACGTTACAGAGGGGGAGATCATTATCAGAGTACAGACACTCAGTACGTTATACAGAGAGGGAGATTTCATATCAGGTGGACAGGACATCGGTACGTTATACAGAGAGGGGAGATCATTATCAGGGTACAGACACTCGGTACGTTATACAGGAGGGGAGGGAGATCATTATCAGGGTACAGACACTCGGTACGTTTATACAGAGAGTGGGAGATCATTATCAGGGTACAGACACTCAGTACGTTATACGAGAGAGGGGAGATCATTATCAGGGTACAGCACACTCAGTACGTTATACAGAGAGGGAGATCATATCAGGGTACAGACACTCGTACGTTATAAAGAGAGGGGAGATCATTATCAGGGTACAGACACTCAGTACGTTATACAGAGAGGGAGATCATTATCAGGGTGGACACTCAGTACGTTATACGTGAGGGGAGATCTATCTCGTACAGACCTCAGTACGTTATACAGAGAGGGGAGATCATTATCAGAGTACAGACACTCGGAGTGTTATACAGAGAGGGGAGGAGATCATTATCAGGGTGTACAGACACATCAGTAGTTATACAGAGAGGGGAGATCATTATCAGGGTACAGACACTCGGTACTGTTATACAGAGAGGGGAGATCATTATCAGGGTAAGACACTCGGTACGTTATACAGAGAGGGGAGATCATTTCAGGGTACGAGACACCGTACGTTATACAATGAGGGAGATCATTATCAGGGTACAGACACTCAGAACGTTATACAGAGAGGGGAGATCATTATCAGGGTACAGACACTCGGTACGTTATACAGAGAGGAGGAGATCATTATCAGGGTGCGACACTCGGTACGTTATACAGAGAGGGAGATCATTATCAGGTACAGACCCTCGTACAGTTATACAGAGAGGGGAGATCATTATCGGTGTACAGACACTCGGTGTTATACAGAGAGGGGATCATTATCAGGGTACAGACACTCAGTATGTTATACAGAGAGGGGAGATCTTATCAGGGTACAGCACTCGGTATCGTTATACAGAGAGGGGAGATCATTATCAGGGTACAGACACTCGGTACGTTATACAGAGAGGGGAGATCATTATCAGGGTACGGACACTCGTACGTTATACAGAGAGGGGAGATCATTATCAGGGTACGACACTCGGTTACGTTATACAGAGAGGGGAGATCATTATCAGGGTACAGACACTCGGTACGTTATAAGAGAGGGGAGATCCTTATCAGGTACAGACACTCGGTACGTTATACAGAGAGGGGAGATCATTATCAGGGTACAGACACTCAGTACGTTATACAGAGAGGGGAGATCATTATCAGGGTAAGCAGACACTCAGTACGTTAACAGAGCGGGGAGATCATTATCAGGGTACAGACACTCGGTACGTTATACAGAGAGGGGGAGATCATTATCAGGTACAGACACTCGTACGTTATACAGAGAGGGGAGATCATTATTCAGTTACAGGCACTCGGTACGTTATAAAGAGAGGGAGATCATTATCAGGGTAAGCACCTCGGTACGTTATACAGAGAGGGAGATCATTATCAGGGTACAGACACTCGGTACGTTATACAGAGAGGGGAGATCATTATCAGGGTACGAGACATCGGTACGTTATACAGAGAGGGGAGATCATATCAGGGTCGGTAAGGACACTCGGTACGTTATACAGAGAGGGGAGATCATTATCAGGGTACAGACACTCTACGTTATCAGAGAGGGAGATCATTACCAGGTACAGACACTCGGTACGTTATACAGAGAGGGGAGATCATTATCAGGGTACAGACACTCAGTACGTTATACAGAGAGGGGAGATCATTATCAGGGTACAGACACTCGGTACGTTATACAGAGAGGGGAGATCATTATCAGGGTTACAGACACTCGGTACGTTATACAGAGAGGGGAGATCATTATCAGGGTACAGACACTCGTACGTTATACAGAGAGGGGAGATCATTTCAGGGTACAGACACTCCGGATCGTATACAGAGAGGGGAGATCATTATCAGGGTACAGACACTCGGTACGTTATACAGAGAGGGGAGATCATTATCAGGGTAAAGACACTCAGTACGTTATACAGAGAGGGGAGATCATTATCAGGGTACAGACACTCAGTAACGTTATACAGAGAGGGGAGATCATTATACAAGGGTACGACACTCGTGACGTTATACAGAGAGGGGGAGATCATTATCAGGGTACAGACACTCGGTACGTTATACAGAGAGGGGAGATATTATAGGGCGGGTACAGACACTCAGTACGTTATACAGAGAGGGGAGATCATTATCAGGGTACAGACACTCGTACGTTATACAGAGAGGGAGATAGATATATCAGGGTAGACACTCGGTACGTTATACAGAGAGGGGAGATCATTATCAGGGTACAGAACTCGTGTACGTCATACAGAGAGAGGGAGATCATTATCGGTATAGACACTCAGTACGTTATACAGAGAGGGGAGATCATTATCAGGGTACAGACACTCAGTACGTTATACAGAGAGGGGAGATCATTATCAGGGTACAGACACTCAGTACGTTATACAGAGAGGGGAGATCATTATCAGGGTACAGACACTCCGTACCATTATACAGAGAGAGGGGAGATCATTATCAGGGTACAGACATCAGTACGTTATACAGAGAGGGGAGATCATTATCAGGGTTACAGACACTCGGTACGTTATACAGAGAGGGGAGATCATTATCAGGGTACAGACACTCGGTAGTTATACAGAGAGGGAGATCATTATCAGGTTACAGACATCAGTACTTTACAGAGAGGGGAGATCATTATCAGGGTACAGACAACTCAGTACGTTATACAGAGAGGGGAGATCATTATCAGGGTACAGACACTGTACGTTATACAGAGGGGGAGATCATTTCAGGGTAGACAACACTCAGTACGTTATAAAGAGAGGGAGATCATTATCAGGGTACAGACACCAGTACGTTATACAGAGAGGGGAGATCATTATCAGGGTCAGACACTCAGTACGTTATACAGAGAGGGGAGATCATATAACAGGGTACAGAGACTCAGTACGTTATACAGAGAGGGGAGATCATTATCAGGTACAGACACTCGTTACGTTATACAGAGAGGGGAGATCATTATCAGGGTACAGGACATCGGTACGTTATACAGAGAGGGGAGATCATTATCAGGACAGACACTCAGTAACGTTTATACAGAAGGGGAGATCATTATCAGGTACAGACACTCGTACATTATACAGAGAGGGGAGATCATTATCAGGGTACAGACCATCAGTACGTTATACAGAGGAGGGGAGATCATTATCAGGTATAGACACTCGGTACGTTATACAGAGAGGGGAGATCATTATCAGGGTACAGACACTCGTACGTTATACAGAGAGGGGAGATCATTATCAGGGGTACAGACACTCGGTAACGTTATACAGAGGGGAGATCATTATCAGGGTACAGACACTCATAGTTATACAGAGAGGGGAGATCATTATCAGGGTACAAGCAACACTCAGTACTTATAACAGAGAGGGGAGATCATTATCAGGGTACAGACACTCAGTACGTTATACAGAGAGGGGAGATCATTATCAGGGTACAGACTCAGTACGTTATACAGAGAGGGGAGATCATTATGGGTACAGACACTCGGTACGTTATTATACAGAGAGGGGAGATCATTATCAGGGTACAGACACTCGGTACGTATACAGAGAGGGGGAGATCATTATCAGGTACAGACACTCGTACGTTATACAGAGAGGGGAGATCATTATCAGGGGACAGACACTCGTACGTTATACAGAGAGGGGAGATCATTATCAGGGTACAGACACTGTACTATTACAGAGAGGAGACATTATCAGGGACAGACACATACGTACAGTTATACAGAGAGGGGAGATCATTACAGGGTACAGACACTCAGTTACGTTATACAGAGAGGGGAGAGATCATTACATGGTACAGACCTCAGTACGTTATACAGAGGGGAGGAATCATTCAGCGGTAAGTCACTCTGTACATTATACAGAGAGGGGAGATCATTATCAGGGTATAGACACTCGGTACGTTATACAGAGAGGGGAGATCATTATCAGGGTACAGACACTCAGTACGTTATACAGAGAGGGGAGATCATTATCAGGGTACAGACACTCGGTACGTTATACAGAGAGGGAGATCATTATCAGGGTACAGACACTAGTACGTTATACAGAGAGGGGAGATCATTTCAGGGTACAGACACTCGGTATGTTATACACAGAGGGGAGAATCATTATCAGGGTACAGACACTCGTACGTATATACGAGAGGGGAGATCATTATCAGGGACAGACACTCAGTATTATACAGAGAGGGGAGATCATTATCAGGGTACAGACACTCAGTACGTTTTATACAGAGAGGGGAGATATTATCAGGGTACAGACACTCGGTACGTTATACAGAGAGGGGAGATCATTATCAGGGTACAGACACCGTACGTTATACGAGAGGGAGATGGAGATCATTATCAGGGTACAGACACTCAGTAAGTTATACAGAGAGGGGAGATCATTATCAGGGTACAGACACTCGGTTTACGTTTATACAGAGAGGGAGATCATTATCAGGGTACAGGACCACTCAGTACGTTATACAGAGAGGGGAGATCATTATAGTCGCGTTACAGACACATTCGGCTACGTTATACAGAGAGGGGAGATCATTATCAGGGTAAGGGACACTCGGTACGTTATACAGAGAGGGGAGATCATATCAGGGTACGACACTCAGTACGTTAACAGAGAGGGGAGATCATTATCGGTACAGACACTCAGTACGTTATACAGAGAGGGGAGATCATTATCAGGGTACAGACAATTCAGTACCGTATACAGAGAGGGGAGATCATTATCAGGGTACAGACACTCGTACGTTTATACAGAGAGGGGAGATCATATCAGGGTACAGACAATCAGTACGTTATTACAGAGAGGGGAGATCATTATCAGGGTACAGACACTCAGGCATTTTACAGAGAGGGGAGATCATTATCGGGTACAGACACTCAGTAGTATACAGAGAGGGAGATCATATCAGGGTACAGACACTCGTACGTTAACAGAGAGGGGAGACATTATCAGGGTACAGACACTCGGTAGTATACAGAAGGGGAGATCATTATCAGGGTAGGTAGACAGACATCGGTACGTTATACAGAGAGGGGAGTCATTATCATGGTACAGACACTAGTACGTTATACAGATAGGGGAGATCATTATCAGGGCACAGACACTCGGTACGTTATACAGAGGAGGGAGATCATTTATCAGGGTACAGACACTCAGTACATTATACAGAAGAGGGGAGAGATCATTATCAGGGTACAGACACTCGTACGTTATACAGAGAGGGGAGATCATTATCGGGTACAGACACTCAGTACGTTTATACAAAAGAGGAGGATCGGGAGATCATTATCAGGGTACAGACAAACTCGGACGTTATTATACAAGAGAGAGGGAGATCATTATCAGGGTATAGACACTCAGAGTATCAGAGGACATTATAAACAGCACCGGAGATTAGCAGGATTGGAGATGATGAGGAGATTATGGGTGAGGGATGTTAGGAGGAATGTATTATCAGGGTACGGTCTACGACACTCGGTACGTTTATACAGAGAGGGGAGATCATTATCAGGTACAGAGAATCAGTATGTTGTCAGAGAGGGGAGATTCATTATCAGGGTACGACACTCGGTACGTTATTTACAGAGAGGATGGAGATATTATCAGGGCACACGACACTCGGTACGTTATACAGAGAGGGGAGATCATTATCATGGTACAGACACTCGTACTATAAAGAGGGGAGGCATTATACAGAGGTACAGACCTCAGTACGTTATACAGAGAGGGGAGATCATATCAGGGTACAGGGGACACTGGTACGTTATACAGAGAGGGGAGTCATTATCAGGGTACAGACCATCGGTACGTTATACAGAGAGGGAGGAGATCATTATCAGGGTACAGACAATCAGTACGTTATACAGAGAGGGGAGGATCATTATCACCCCAGGGTACAGACAATCGGTACGTTATACAGAGAGGGGAGATCATTATCGGGTTAACACCGGTCGTTTATACAGAGAGGGAGATTATTTCAGGGTACAGACACTCGGTACGTCATACAGAGAGAGGAGATCATTATGGTATATAAACCACTCAGTACGTTATACAGAGAGGGGAGGATCATTATCAGGTACAGACACTCAGTACGTTATACAGAGAGGGGAGATCATTATCAGGGTACAGACACTCAGTACGTTATACAGAGAGGAGAGATCATTATCAGGGTACAGACACTCAGTACGTTATACAGAGAGGGGAGATCGTTATCAGGGTACAGACACTCAGTACGTTATACAGAGAGAGGAGTATTTATCAGGGTACAGACACTCGGTACGTTATACAGAGAGGGGAGATCATTATCAGGGTAAGACAATCGGTACGTTATACCAGAGAGGGGAGATCATTATCAGGGTACAAGAAACTCAGTACGTTATACAGAGAGGGAAGATCATATTCAGGGTACAGACACTCAGTACGTTATTACAGAGAGGGAGATCATTATCAGGGTATAACACTCGGTAAGTTATACAGAGAGGGGAGATCATTATCAGGGTATAGACACTCAATACCGTTATACAGAGAGGGGAGATCATTATCAGGGTACAGACACCAGTACGTTATACAGAGAGGGGAGATTCATTATCAGGGTATAGACACTCCATCGTTATACAGAGAGGGGAGATCATTATCAGGTTACAGAGACTAGTACGTATACAGAGAGGGGAGATCATTATCAGGGTACAGACAATCGGTACTGTTATACAGGAGGGGAGATCATATTATCGGGTACAGGACAAATCCCCGGTACGTTATACAGAGAGGGGAGATCATTATCAGCGGCACGAAATCAGTACGTATACAGAAAGGGGAGTCATTATCAGGTACAGACACTGTACATTATACAGAGAGGGAGATCATATTCAGGGTACAGGACACTCGTAAGTTATACAGAGAGGGAGTATCATTATCCGGGTATAGACGCACTCGGTACGTTATACAAGAGGGGAGATCATTTCAGGGTACAGACACTCAGTACGTTATACAGAGAGGGAGATCATTATCAGGGTATAGACACTGGTAAGTATACAGAGAGGGGGAGATCAGTATAGGGTACACGACACTCTCAATAGGTTATACAGAGAGGGAGATCATATCCAGGGTACAGACACTCAGTACGTTATACAGAGAGGGGAGATCATTATCAGGGTATAGACACTCAGTACGTTTTACAGAGAGGGGAGATCATGATAGGGTACAGAGACTCAGTTACGGTATACAGAGAGGGGAGATCATTATCAGGGTACAGACACTCGGTACGTTATACAGAGAGGGGGAGATCTTATCAGGGTACAGACAATCGGTACGTATGCAGAGAGGGGAGATCATTATCAGGGTACAGACACTCGGTTTACGTTATACAGAGAGAGGGAGAATCATTATCAGGGCACAGACACTCAGTACGTATACAGAAGGGGAGATCCATATCAGGTACAGACACTGCGACATTTACAGAGAGGCGAGATCATTATCAGGGCACAGGACCACTCAGTACGTTTATACAGAGAGGGGAGATCATACAGGGTACAGACACTCAGTACGTTATAACAGAGAGGGGAGATCATTATCATGGTACAGACACTCAGTACGTTATACAGGAGAGAGGGCGATCATTATCAGGGTACAGAACAGACACTCTGTACCATTATACGAGAGGGGAGATCTTATCAGGTATAGACATCGGTAAGTTATACAGAGAGGGGAGATCATTATCAGGGTACAGACACTCAGGTACGTGCTTTATACAGAGAAGGGGAGATCATTATCAGGTACAGGACATCGAAGTTATACAGAGAGGGGAATCATATCCAGGGTACCGACACATCGTACGTTATACAGAGAGGGGAGATCAGTTCAGGTACAGGACATCGGTATTGTTACACAGGGGGAGATCATTTCAGGGTTAAGACACTCAGTACGTTATACAGAGAGGGGAGATCATTATCAGGGTGGTACAGACACTCAGTACTATACAGAGAGGGGAATCATTATCAGGGTACAGACACTCAGTACGTTATACATGAGAGCGGGAGATCATTATAGGGACAGACAATCGGTACGTATACAGAGAGGGAGATCATTATCAGGGTACGGACACTCGGTCGTTATACAGGAGAGGGAGATCATATCAGGGTACGCACTCAGACGTTATTACAGAGAGGGAGATCATTTATCAGGTTGTACAGGAACAATCGGTCGTTATACAGAGAGGGAGATCATTATCGGGTACAGACACTCAGTACGTTATACAGAGAGGGGAGATCATTATCAGGGTACAGACACTCGGTACGTTTATACAGAGAGGGAGATCTTATCAGGGTACAGACACTCGGTACGTTATACAGAGAGGGGAGATCATTATCAGGGTACAACGACTCAGACGTTATACAGAGAGGGGAGATCCATATCAGGGTACCGCAGCACTCAGTACGTATACAGAGAGGGGAGATCATATCAGGGTACAGACACTCAGTACGTTATTACGAGAGGGGAGATCATTATCAGGGGTACAGACACTCAGTACGTTATACAGAGAGGGGAGATCATTATCAGGGTACAGACATCAGTAGTTTACAGAGAGGGGAGATCATTATCAGGGTACAGACACTCAGTACATTAACAGAGAGGGGAGATCATTATCAGGGTACAGGACACTCAGTACGTTATACAGAGAGGGGAGATCATATTCAGGTACAGACACTCGGTACGTTAAGAGAGGGGAGATCGTTATCAGGGTACAGAATCGGTACGTTATACAGAGAGGGGAGATCATTATCAGGTACAGACACTCGGTACGGATACAGAGAGGGGAGATCATTATCATGGCACAGACATCAGTACGTTATACAGAGAGGGGAGATCATTATCAGGGTACAGACACTCGGTACGTTATACAGAGAGGGGAGATCATTATCAGGGTATACAGACACTCCATACATTATACAGAGAGGGGAGATCATTATCAGGGTACAGGACACTCGGTACGTTATACAGAGAGGGGAGATCATTATCAGGGTACAGACATCACGTAGTTATACAAAGAGGGGAGATCATTATCAGGGTACAGACACTCTGTACGTTATACAGAGAGGGGAGATCATTATCAGGTTATAGACACTCAGTACATTATACACAGAGGGGAGATTATTATCAGGGTACAGACACTCGGTACGTTATACAGAGAGGGGAGATCATTATCAGGGTACAGACACTCAGTATGTTATACAGAGAGGGGAGATCATTATCAGGGTACAGACACTCGGTACGTTATACAGAGAGGGGAGATCATTATCAGGGCACAGACACTCGGTACGTTATACAGAGAGGGGAGATCATTATCAGGGTACAGACAACTCGGTACGTTATACAGAGAGGGGGAGATCATTATCAGGGTACAGACACTCGGTACGTTATTACAGAAGAGGGGAGATCATTATCAGGGTACAGACACTCGGTACGTTATACAGAGAGGGGAGATCATTATCAGGGTACAGACACTCGGTACGTTATACAGAGAGGGGAGATCATGTATCAGGGCACAGAAACTCGGTACGTTATACAGAGAGGGGAAGATCATTATCAGGGTACAGACACTCGGTACGTATACAGAGAGGGGAGATCATTCAGGGCAAAGACACTCAGTACGTTATACAGAGAGGGGAGATCATTATAGGTACAGACACTCAGTACGTTATACAGATGAGGGGAGACATTCGGGTACAGACACTCGGTAGTTATACAGAGAGGGGAGATCATTATCAGGGTACAGACACTCGGTACGTTGAACAGAGAGGGAGATCATTATCAGGGTACAGACACTCGAGTACGATTATACAGGAGAGAGGGGAGATCATTATCAGGGTACAGACACTCGGTACATTATACAGAGAGGGGAGATCATTATCAGGGTACAGACACTCGGTACGTTATACAGAGAGGGGAGATCATTATCAGGGTAGCACACCTGTTATCAGATCATTATGAGCATTGACTCTCAGCCTGTAGTTCGATTGTGTAACTGTTGCGTTTTCTTTCCTAGAGATTCCAGATGGGTCACAGATTTGGAATGGGAATCCTGCAAGGTCAGAAAAGGGTAGTCAGGGTCCTGCAACGTCAGGTATCCCCGTTCGAAGTCAGCAGAGTCTGGACAGTGCGATTGCCCGGGGAGGAAGCAGGACAGGGCTCCCAGTCCCATGCCAAACTTTCCCATCCTGCCATCGAACTGCAGGTAAGTTTCTTCTCTGTTTCCCATATTCCCCATCCCATGTTTGTGTATTAAACACACGCGTTGTATGTGATATTTCTAAATCCAAGCTGACATTGTAAATGGCTCTTGGGGCCTTCAGGGGGCCTCCAGACACTTATAAACTCTGGAAATATGAATAGGAAGAAACCCAAATATAGGAGTAGCCTTTTAAAAAACCCTCAGTCTGGGAAATCAAGGTGCCCAAGGTGAAATAGTGTCCTAAGATTGGTCCGTTCACTAGTGAAATGTTCACAATCCCAAAGCACAGATTTCTCTCTCCACACCAAACAATGGTCAATAGTCTCTTCAAACCCTGATTTAGGTGACAATGTCAACACAGCTACAGGACTTTTTCTCTTGGTGGAAACATCTGAACTCCTTACATTCAACCAGCTGTGAGCTACAGATCTAGTCAATCAAAAAGGAGATCTAGTCAATCAACAAGGGTGTCTAGTCAATCAATAATAAGATCTAGTCCATCAATAATAAGATCTAGTCCATCAATAAAAAGATCTAGTCAAACAATAATAAGATCTAGTCCATCAATAATAAAATCTAGTCCATCAATAATAAGATCTAGTCAATCAATAATAAGATCTAGTCCATCAATAATAAGATCTAGTCCATCAATAATAAAATCTAGTCCATCAATAATAAGATCTAGTCAAACAATAATAAGATCTAGTCCATCAATAATAAGATCTAGTCAAACAATAATAAGATCTAGTCCATCAATAATAAGATCTAGTCCATCAATAATAAGATCTAGTCCATCAATAATAAAATCTAGTCCATCAATAATAAGATCCAGTCTATCAATAATAAGATCTAGTCCATCAATAATAAAATCTAGTCCATCAATAATAAGATCTAGTCAAACAATAATAAGATCTAGTCCATCAATAATACGATCTAGTCCATCAATAATAAGATCTAGTCAATCAATAATAAGATTAGTCCATCAAAATAAGATCTAGTTCATCAATAATAAAATCTAGTCTATCAATAATAAGATCAGTCCATCATAATAAGATCTAGTCCATCATAATAAAATCTAGTCCATCAATAATAAGATCTAGTCAAACATAATAAGATCTAGTCCATCAATAATAAAATCTAGTCCATCAATAATAAGATCTAGTCAATCAATAATAAGATCTAGTCCATCAATAATAAGATCTAGTCCATCAATAATAAAATCTAGTCCATCAATAATAAGATCTAGTCAAACAATAATAAGATCTAGTCCATCAATAATACGATAGTAATCAATAATAGATCCAGTCTACAATAATAAGATCCAGTCAATCAAAAGGGTGTCTAGTCATCAATAATAAGATCTAGTCCATCAATAATAAGATCTAGTCCATCAATAATAAAATCTAGTCCATCAATAATAAGATCCAGTCTATCAATAATAAGATCCAGTCAATCAATAATTAGATCTTGTTCATCAATAATAAGATCTAGTCAATCAAAATAAGATCTAGTTCATCAATAATAAGATCTAGTTCATCAATAATAAGATCTAGTCAATCAATAATAAGATCTAGTTCATCAATAATAAAATCTAGTCTATCAATAAATAAGATCTAGTCCATCAATAATAAGATCTAGTCCATCAATAATAAGATCTAGTCAAACAATAATAAGATCTAGTCCATCAATAATAAAATCTAGTCCATCAATAATAAAATCTAGTCCATCAATAATAAGATCCAGTCTATCAATAATAAGATCTAGTCCATCAATAATAAAAATCTCTATACATCAATAATAAGATCTAGTTCAATAAATAATAAGATCTAGTCCATCAATAATAAGATCTAGTCCATCAATAATAAAATCTAGTCCATCAATAATAAGATTAGTCAACAATAATAGATCTAGTCCATCAATAATAAGATCTAGTCAAACAAAATAAGATCTAGTCCATCAATAATAAGATCTAGTCCATCAATAATAAGATCTAGTTCATCAATAATAAGAATCTAGTCCATCAATAATAAATCTAGTCCATCAATAATAAAGATCCAGTCTATCAATAATAAGATCTAGTCCATCAATAATAAAATCTAGTCCATCAATATAAGATCTAGTCAAACAATAATAAGATCTAGTCCATCAATAATAGATCTAGTCCATCAATATAAGATCTAGTCAATCAATAATAAGATCTAGTCCATCAATAATAAGATCTAGTTCATCAATAATAAAAATTAGTGCTATCAATAATAGATCTAGTCATCAATAATAAGATCTAGTCCATCAAATATAAAATCTAGTCCATCAATAATAAGATTAGTCAACAATAAAAGATCTAGTCCATCCATAATAAAAATCAGTCATCAATAATAAGATCTAGTCAATCAATAATAAGATCTAGTCCATCAATAATAAGATCTAGTCCATCAATAATAAAATCTAGTCCATCAATAATAAGATCTAGTCAAACAATAATAAGATCTAGTCCATCAATAATACGATCTAGTCCATCAATAATAAGATCCAGTCTATCAATAATAAGATCCAGTCAATCAACAAGGGTGTCTAGTCAATCAATAATAAGATCTAGTCCATCAATAATAAGATCTAGTCCATCAATAATAAAATCTAGTCCATCAATAATAAGATCTAGTCCATCAATAATAAGATCCAGTCAATCAATAATTAGATCTTGTTCATCAAAAATAAGATCTAGTTCATCAATAATAAGATCTAGTTCATCAATAATAAGATCTAGTCAATCAATAATAAGATCTAGTTCATCAATAATAAAATCTAGTCTATCAATAATAAGATCTAGTTCATCAATAATAAGATCTAGTCCATTAATAATAAGATCTAGTCCATCAATAATAAGATCCAGTCAATCAATAATAAGATCCAGTCAATCGATAACAAGATCTAGTCCATCGATAATAAGATCCAGTCAATCAATAATAAGATCCAGTCAATCAATAATAAGATCCAGTCAATCAATAATAAGATCTAGTTCATCAATAATAAGATCTAGTCCATTAATAATAAGATCTAGTCCATCAATAATAAAATCTAGTCAATCAATAATTAGATCCAGTCAATCAATAATAAGATCTAGTCAAACAATAATAAGATCTAGTCCATCAATAATACGATCTAGTCCATCAATAATAAGATCCAGTCCATCAATAATAAGATCCAGTCCATCAATAATAAGATCTAGTCCATCAATAATAATATATAATCCATCAATAATAAGATCTAGTCCATCAATAATAAGATCCAGTCCATCAATAATAAGATCTAGTCCATCAATAATAAGATCTAGTCCCCCAAAAGGTGACCGAAGACTCATATCTATGTCAGACCCTATGTATAATGTAGGCTCAGTTTAACAGCAGGACACATCCATAGTGTTACTTTTCTCTGTGTTGAATCACCAGTGGCAGAGAATGTGTCGATCTTATAATTAATTGACTCCTTGCATTGTTATTGACCATACACTTTAATGTATATTTATTTATATCATTGAAACACAATAATTATTGCGATGTGGCATGGGACTGATTGTTCTAGGACCTCGCAGATGGCTTAAGCCTTTCCTATAATTATCCATCAAAGGAGGCCCAATTTCCAGTAGTAATGGGGCAGCAAGTTGGCTCTGTGGTTAGCACTGATACCTTGCAGCGCCTGAGTTCGATTCCACTCTTGGACACAACTGCAAGAAGTTTGTATGTACTCCCCGTGCTTGCGTGGGTTTCCTCCGGGCACTCCGGTTTCCCCCACAATTATAAGAGAGACGATAATTAGCAGTACTGGCGGTTTATAAATACGTCCCGGAGATGCCAAGCTGCCAATGAAGATTTACCTTACCTGACTATCCATTCATTTACAGACATGAATAACTGATCCACATTTAGTAGTTCTTTTCTTGACTTTTGTCTTCGCTTTCTTTTCTCACTTAGATTTTGGGGCAAGTTATCGTCTCGGACGCTCTGCTTCAACCTCCGGATCGTCAAACATCCACCCACTGGCAGAGCAGGTAGGAAACACCAGTTCACTCTCCCCTTAATCTGATTAACCATGGTTATGTGTTAATGGACAGAGCTTTTATGTGGACCAATCCCAGGGGTTATGCCTGGCCTGGTTCTTTGTACTTATTGATAAAAGACTTCTAAAAGGTCTAATCTCTTTTAAATGTTAACCCTGGGTCAGCCATCCTTTATTTGCTCAAAGAACCACAAGCAGATCTGATGGATTTCTCATAGTGCAAATAGAAGCAAAGAAGGAGTAGTTAAGATTTCAGAGCCTTCTCTTTGTTACTATTCCACCAGACTCGCATAGTAAGGGATTTTGTTGATTTATTACTAATGATATATTTAATAATATTTTGGGATTTATTGTAAATTTTTTCAGCAATAGCCTTTTCATATTCAGATTTGCCTCCTTATACTTAATGCTGATCTGCTCTCATATATTTAGAATGGACTGGGACACTTGTGTTTCTGTATGTTTTCATCTCCAGCCATTTCCATCACATATGTGTGACTTGCTTTTTCCCACTCAGACCCCACTTCCAAGCACACCCCCGGTCCCTACAGCCAGCAAGGAACGTGACGGGAAGCTTCAGGAGGTGATTGAGCGGAAAAGGTTCTTGTGCCACGAGATTAAGTCCCGGCAGCCAAGAGCCGAAAGAGGCCTATGCAAGCAGGAGAGTCTGCCCATTCTTCCCAGCTGGCGCCGTGGCTCTGAGGGCCGCAAAGGGGGCACCCCACCATGCCATCGGCAGCAGGCTGTGCTTTGGGATACTGCCATCTGAGTGCATCTGCAAAACTTCAACCTGAAATTCCTTCTAGGGACGCTGGCGGGAACCCTAAGGAGAGTCCAGGATGAAAACAAACTGTGGTTATAAAGAGGGTACGAGATACTCAGTATGGGATTAAACATGGACTGCATGTTTTAGAGAATGTAAAAATGTCAATCGGAGGGAGGACGTGGGTGGGGTAAGGTTGAATGTAGTAGAAAGATTCTGCCTTATTTTTGATAGAAAATTAGGATTCATGGGTGGGAGAGTAGGGAGAAACTAAGAGTAGCTTGTCCCATTTGGGGTGAGTTGGGAGGAATAGAAACAGAGAGGAAATATTCTGCAGATTACGAGAGAAAGACATGATGAAAACTGTGAGGGAAACTTCAAATACTTGGCAGATTCCATCATTGAAAGTAATAATGCTACCTTCACATGTCTGGGAACAGGGCGACATACTGCAATTTCTCTCTGAGCACCAACAGTAAGGAAACTCAATAATTTACCGCAGTGGGAGAGGACGCTTTGGATAAATGGTTTGCCCAACCGAGATATCTCCCTTTATATTTAGTGAAGCCGCCGATGTAGAATCAAGCTCATTCCAAGAGAACATGGTTCCTCAGGAGAGACACAACAGAGGAACGTTCAAATTCCTCTGCAGGAAATGTCCTGTGGATGTGTCAAACCTGAGGTCTGATCTCCCCGGGTATTAAAATGTGTGCAAATTAAATCAGCTGATGGTAGGTTGGAAAAATCAGTGCCATAAATAAATCAGTGACATTTGGATAAGGGAAGGTGTCTGAATTTGTAGGAGAAACCCGAAAAGACCTCAGGGAACTCAGCGGGCACAATGCAGCCTTTTAAATAACCCCCTCTGAGTGCAGCTTTAATTCCACAATCTAAACCATTTGGGACACTGCAATATTGGCCAGTCGGGCCATTTCCGTATAACACAATTAAAACTAGAACATTTGCACTGTTAACTTTTTTGCAGTCTCCCAAGGGAGAAATCTAAAACCCAGCCCTTTTAAGAATTACGTCCTTCTTTGTTGAGTAAAAGTTGACAAAACAAGCCACGGAGAAATCTTTATCTTCAAAGACAGGCAGTGGCGTCATATGCTTACAGGACATGGATGACATACTGCTCCATGTCTGTTCCTTAATAGGAGGCAATGAAACAGTTTTGAGGTGTAGGTAGGTTATTCAAAGAACAAGCATGGAAGGGTCTTATGGTTCAGTAATCCTCAAACAATCGTTGACCTATGGGACCACATGCTAATTATGCAGGGTAAAGAAGAGGGCTTAGTTCTTCCAGTCAAAAATAAAAGTCTCCTGGCCAGTTGTGCGACCTATTCTAGACAGCATGCTCATCATGTCCAATAGCCAAAGCAGTAAACTCCCATGATTCGTCAAGAGTTTGGACTGTTGAGGAAACAATTCAAATTGAGGATTCTGGGAAATCTATCTCAGTAGAGACTCAGAAGAGATTCCCATGGCCTGTTTGAATCCATCTTTGTAAGTCTAATTCCTTCCCTGAACAAGTCCAATTTGTTGGCACCATCTATCTCTGAACTAGTCTCTATACCCACCCAAATGGTTTGCCAAAGGGTTCAAGGGTTTAATGCAACATCAGCTGATGGCACACATACTACCTGCAAAGCCTTCCAGACAGATCTAGCACTCAAATAATGTACCTTTAAACGCGGTTTTTAGTATAGAGTCTGCATTTTTATGAAGGGGTTAACATATCCAACCAAAGGAAAAAAAAACCCTACAGCCAACATAATCAAGTTACGTTTTAGCGTTTTAGGGTTAATAGGATTTCCAGCATTTATCCATGTATATATATAAAATCAAAAAACGCTTTTGTACATAGATGGAATCGGTAAGGGTTAAACAGATTGTAACTTTTTTCATCCGAATTTTTTTAAAATTCCGTGTTTACGATACTTTGCGATGGTTTATAATTTGTATTGTTTCATTTAATTGTTTTTTCTCTCCGCGTCTGTATCCGAGCTCGATATTAATCTGGAAAGGGAAAAAAACCAAATTTATCCGAATGTATTTGTTTTCACCAAATGAAAATATTCTTTTTTTTTTTATTTTATTTTTATTAAGGGAATGTCCACCCTTTAAATAAAAAACTGGTGACTTGTTTTGCTACTTGTTTTTTACATGTATTTTTAACCAGATATTTAATGATAAATTCTATTCCTTTCTGGTAAAGGTATCTGCCTCCTCCATCTTCTCAATGAGCTTTTTATAAGCTTGAGCGTGTGCAGAGGAAGCAGCATCTGAAACAGCAGTCAGTCGTTGGTTGTGACTAGAGATGTCCAAACTTCGCAAAATCCGGTCCGCTCGAGGAACCGCGAATTTTCGGAAAAATTCGAAAATTCGAAAATCCGCGAGCGGACCCACTAAAATGAAAAATACCCTCAAAATCACGAAAATTTTTGTATTTTCGAAAATATGTATTTATGGAAGTAAGAGAAATCCTTGTATTTTCGAAAATTCTCGAACATACGTGAAACTCGTAATTTCGAAAATTTTCGAAAATATGAAAAATCCGCGAATCGGAAGTTCGGAAGGCGGAAAATCCAGAGAATCCGGAAAAATCCGCCGTTCGCGAACAGGATAAATCCCTAGGGCCATCCCTAGTTGTGACCAATTGACTGCATGGAGCGAGGGGCCAGCTTACTCTTCCACGAAAGGGAATAATTATCCTTAAATATCTGTTTAGTAATGCAAGTAATAAAGCGCAAAATATATCAGTAACGGACAACAGCCCTTGTTTTTGTTTTAACAGTGGACATGCCCTTTATTTATTTAATAATGGATCATAATTTATTATTATCTACTGAAAGTGTTATTTATTTTATCTATTATTTATTATTATTTATCTTTTTTTTAAATCATTTTCTCTACAGGTTTTTAATTGCAATGATATTGTTTACGAGCATTTTTATAATGAATTATATTGTTATTTCCATTTTTATAATGATATTGTTTGTTACCATTTTATAATTGATTGCAATGTTTATTGGCGTTTAGTTCTGTGTGACGTTTTACCGTTACGGGGATCATTTCGTCTGTTTTTGTTTTATTAATACTTCGACAAATTTCATGGGGACGCAGCCCAAGTCAAAATAGGGGGGTTCTTTTATTTTTTTTAGGGAAATCTTTACTTATTCTGTAAAACGTATAGCCCAAAAACTGGTGATAATAATGATGGCACATTTGGATTTATTCCCAGTAATGCACTATTTTAATCTCCTGGTGCCATGTGGTTATACATCTGTGGCTGTGTGCGCACTTCCAAACTTCCCCGATATTCCCAATACTGTCTGTCTGACAATTAAAGCTCCTGTATTGCTATTTTACCCCAATCCAAAGGCCACAGGGTCATCTGTGATTTACCAACGTTACGGAACTGACTTTTAGAAATTTTTAGAAATCTTCCAAAAACTTCCAAAATTCCATTTGAAACTTTAAAAAATTCTATCAAAAATTTTAAATTCTATGGAAAAATCTAAAATTCAATCAAAAATTTCAATTGAAAATTGAAAAAAATGCTTTTGAAATTTCCGATACAATCTTTTTTTTGGAGCTTCAAAAGGCTCAGTTGTGACAGGTTTGGGCCTAAAATATCACTTTGTGTGTACACAGCCTCGGGGGAATATTTATAAAACGTTTGTGACATCGTACAAACGATATTGCAGGTAAATAAATATACCCCGTATCCTTAAAATCTCCTTTGTGGCTAGGCCGGCGTTTTCTCGTGCACTTATGATTGTTAGCGGGTAAGAAACGCAAAGCAGTGCATAACAATGTGGGTGGCTACATTTCATCTACTGCGCAGTGACCTGTTTTCAGGGTACATCAGATCACCATTTTTTTGCGAATCCCATGCCCTCCAATTTTACACTATTGTGCAAATCGCAACACAAGTGGACGGTAAAGTTTGTGAAATGAGCACCAATGCATGTGTACTTTTCATATGCGTTACCGTCCGGTACAGTGCGGCCTTAGCCTTAAACGGAATACTTTTTGCAACATCTTGTTAAAGAGAAAGCACCGTATTTATAAAGGGTCGATATTGGTAATTACAGATTTAGATATTTATTTAGATACAAGGCTAAAAAATTCACAGAAATTCAACCTTTTTTTGGTTTTTTTCCTTTCATCCTTCAGTGATTCTGTCCGATTGCTGCTGGCCCCATTGAATTAACCCATCATTTTAATATTTCAATGTTTCATTTTTAAACATTTTAATGTTGTGGATATTATTTTCTTTTTCAAGAACCCCGAGGAATGTATCTTCTAGCACCTTCACCTGTTCGAGATGATGAATGTAAATGTCATTGATTTTCTAGCATCTTTTCATGATATAATGGGCCTGTAGTCTAGTGGACATTCTTTGTTTCATTAACTGTGTTCTTGTGACATAGTACATGGACCTACCCATGTTACGTATCTAACGCCGGTAGGTTTCCCTTGTCGTGCACTTTATTTACTGCGTTTCATTTTGAGACTGTGCCATGTTCTAATGTTTTCGATGGAAGAGGAAAAAATAAAATAAAAAGACGTTCTGTTCGCAGATCCAACAGTCAAAGATATTAACGGAACAGGAAATAAAATACAGTTTTGCAGCAACGTAAAACGCTTTCTTGCTTTCTTTCTTTTTTTATAAATCGGTTGGGGGCCTCCCCGTCCATGCATGATGGGCATTGGTGTCAGAAAGTCTAACAAGAAATTCCGATATTATTAAAACAATATAGATACTTCTGTCTAAAATCCAGAGCAGGAGGCGAGAGGAAATGTAGATTTTTTTCACAGGACTTTACAGGGATTACAGGGCAGACTCTTCAAACCGGATCTGTCCCGAAGAAACCGGTAGGATTGAGGGCTTTTGACTTTCTGTTGTAGGACCCATAATAGTGTCTTAATTCCAGACATCCCATCCTGCTAAACTTGGCTTCCGGGCAGGATGGAGGCATCCTGGGTCGCCAATCAGATGTTAGCATTCAAATATTAAATAAGATTTGATTGGTTGGGGCAAAATTAGCGCCATTTTAAACGATAAGTACTTTTATTGAATCTCCCTGTATATAAATTATAGTTTCAGAAGAGGAAAAAATACATTTGCATGGTACTACTCACCTTATCCAGCAGATGGCACTGCAGGAACATTGAATAATACTATAAAGCAGAGATGTCCAATTTGTGGCCCTAATATTATTATTATTGGATTTATATAGCGCCAACATCTTCCGTAGCGCTTTACAATTAGATGTATACAACCACCATCATCCCTTCCTTCCTCCCTCCTATTATATAAGTATATTTGTATGTCTATAGGAGATTGCATTGAGTTTTCAGGAGCTACCAATTAGGTGCAGGGAATATAACATGGGCAAAAGGAAGACGTTCTGGTGGGGTAGGGCCAGCAAAAGTATATGTATGTGTGTGTGTAATAGAGATATATTTGTCCCAATCCTTTTATTTCTATGTCTGACACACATACGTGAATTTAAGTTTACTACCTTTATATATATATATCACACTACCTATATACTACGAGGAGCTATTTTGGCATTTCATAAATCTCCTTGTTGGTGTTGTTCAACTGTAATAAAATGCTTGATCAAGTTCAATAATACAAATACAAGCAAAATAATAACAACCAGTAATGATATTTATAAAGAATGTATACATAGCCCCAAACCCCCCTCCACACAAATCCAAATGTCTCTGCCCATACATAAATATCTTTAGTAATGGTGTTTTATAATGTCCCATACATTACAAAGGGGGTCCAAGTACAATAATAAGGTTTGGTGTTGTGGGACTATAACAGGATACCAATTCAATTATAATGTCCCAAACATTACATAGGGGGCCCAAGTACAATAATAAGGTTTGGTGTTGTGGGACTATAACAGGATACCAATTCAATTATAATGTCCCATACATTACATAGGGGGTCCAAGCAAAATAATAAGGTTTGGTGTTGTGGGACTATAACAGGATACCAATTCAAATAATATGCCCCCCCACACATTTACAAAGGGGGTCCAAGCACAATAATAAGGTTTGGTGTTGTGGGACTATAACAGGATACCAATTCAATTATATGTCCCATACATACATAGGGGGTCCAAGTACAATATAGGTTGGTGTTGTGGGACTAAACAGGATACCAATTCAATTATAATGTCCCAAACATTACATAGGGGGCCCAAGTACAATAATAAGGTTTGGTGTTGTGGACTATAACAGGATACCAATCAATTTTATAATGTCCCTACATTACATAGGGGTCCAAGCAAATAATAAGGTTTGTGTTGTGGGACTATAACAGGACTACCATTCAATTATAATGTCCCATACATTACAGGGGGCCCAAGTTACACATAATAAGGTTTGGTGTTGTGGGACTAATAACAGGATACCATTCAATAATAAAAACAAATTTAAATACTGTATTAGCTCCAGAGCCTTATAAGGTCCATACTTAGTGAATATTTCTCATGGTGTTTTCTAAATAAGCCTAGCCAAACATACACATATTCCCACTGTGCACTGGCACACTTTTGGTAGTGTGTAAATAAATAAACTATTGTAAAATGCTGCGTAATTTTAGAACTTGGGGGAATTGGATTTATGAGAGTTTTAATAACAGTTTAGTTTCCCTTTAATAGATACAGTTTTCATTTGAACACAGGGGTGGGATTGTTTTGGGAGGTTTTTAATATACCAGAGAGCTACTGTAGCTTAAAGGGTATGTATACTTAAAAACATTTGTGTCAACTTAATCTATAATAAATATGTGTAGTAGCACTTACTCTGTGGGTGTGTGTGTTGCTGCATGCCTTCAATAAAGTACTTTTTTGCTTAGGCTCTGACCACTGACCTGACTATTTTCCCCATACCAATCTGTGAATACTGCATACAGTATACACCCACCAACGACTGTCAAACCATTCCATCTAAGCAAACTGCTTACAGAAATGCTGAATGTAAGAAAATGTTTATCAGATTGGATAATCTGAAAGAATAGGGGGGCAGATCAACAAAATAAATGATACAGTGATTAGTTGGGCATTTCAACTAATGGGCAATTAATAAAAAACCAAATTAACCACAGTGTACAGTCCTTATAATTAATTTAGAGATTTAGTTATTTTCGTTTTACACATGTGCTGTCCAGTAGGGGAGCTGCTATGCTGGTTCCAGAATTATTATGAATAAAGGCAAAGCATTGTACGGTTGGATATTTACTTAGAGGACCTTCATGATTTACATTTAAACTTGGGCCCCTCTAACTACCATCCCATCACTCCTTTAATAGTTACACTTATGTGAAACAACATGTGCGCAGATCTTCAGGGGGGTATGATAGTGAACTTGATTCAGCACGATTTAATTTATTAGATTGCGGTTTAAATCCTTTAAACCCTATTTTTTAATACTGAGATTCTATCATTTCCCATCCGGATCCTTTATGCTGCCAACAATAGATGACGTTTTATAGAAGCCAATCGACAAGGCCTAACAGGAATGGGTGCCGCTGCCCTTGGGTAATTGAACCAAAACTCATGAATGCAGCAGAAGCCTGTACACGGCTGAAGATCCTGCGGAGCATGGAGACGGGACAATTTAGCGTTCTGTCTGGGGTCACAGTGAAAACAGGCCACCAGACGGTTTAGCTGTTCAGGTGTTGGATATCCCAAACCGTTTATTCTTCATTCTTTTATTGTTCAGCCATGCTGTATGTAAAACCAATATGCAGTGTGTATTGCAGATATCCCTCTTAATATGGATCTTATACCCATGCATGTCTCCTGCAGATATCCTTTAATATGGATCTACCCAATGCATAGTCTCATTGCAGATATCCTTTTTCATATGGCTCTACCCAAGCACGTCTCATCACAATATCCCTTTAATTAAAAAATGGGTCTAACCCAATGCCTTTCTCCATCATCATATCCCTTTACTAGTAGCGGTCTACCAATGCCTGCTCATCATAATATCCCTTTATATGGGTCTACCCAATGCATGTCCATCATCAATATCCTTTAATATGGGTCTAAAGCCCATGCATGTCTCATCATCGATATCCCTTTAATATGGTCACCCGAATGATGTCTCATCATTGATATCTCTTAATATTTGCTTCTCAATCCATGTCGCTCACGATATCCTTTAATATTGGTCTACTACCCAATTCATGCCTCATCATCAATATCCCTTTTAATAATATGGGTCTACCCAATATACATGTCTCATGCAGCTCACAATTCGATATCCCTCTTCATATGGCCTAACCCAATGCATGCCTCATCATAATATCCCTTTAATATGGGTCCTATAAATAACCCAATGCATGTCTCATCATCGATATCCCTTTAAATATGCTCTAACCCAATGCATGCTCATCAATCATCAATAGCCCTTTAATTGGGTCTAACCCAATGCAATGTTCCTCCTCGTATCCCTTTAATATGTGGGTCTACCCAATGCATGCCTCATCATCAATATCCCTTTAATATGGGTCCTAACCCAATGCATGTCCACAATCAATATCCCTTTAATATGGGTCTAACCCAATGCATGCTCATCAATCATCAATATCCTTTAATTATGGGTCTACCCAATGCCCAGTCTCTCATCAATATCCCTTTACTATGGTCTACGCCCATGCATGCTCATCATCGATAATCCCTTTAAGAATGGGTCTAACCCAATGATGTCTCATCATTGATATCTTATTTAATATGGTGTCATTCTCAAATGCATGTCTCACTCATCATCGATATCCCTTTTAAAAGGGTCTAAACCCAATGCAGTCTCTCATCGATATCCCTTTAATATGGTGTACCCCAATGAATGTCTCATCAGCGATATCCCTTTAAAATGGTCTACGCCAATTCACATCTCATCATCAATAAAAAAAAAAATTTCGCTCCTTTAAATGGGCCACCCCAATGCACATTTCATCAAAGGATATCCCCTTTACTAACTTTGGTCTAATACCCCAATGCATGTCCTCAATTGTAGATATCCCTTTTAATTGAATCTCCCGAATCCATGTCCTCATTATCATATCCCTTTAATATGGGTCTACCCCATGCACATTTCATCAAAGATATCCCCCTTACTGTTTTACTACCCAATTGCATGTCTCATTGAGATAGCCCTTTAATATGAATCTACCTAATCCCTGTCTCTTACAATATGCCCTTTAATGGGTGTACCACATGACTGTCTGC